>CAUYRH010060134.1:0-135896 GCA_963574655.1 Perodicticus potto | reverse complement strand
CCGCCAAACAACAATGACAGCTGCAACCAAAAAATGGCCGGGCGTTGTGACGGGCGCCTGTAGTCCCAGCTACTTGGGAGGCGGAGGCAGGAGACTCGCTTGAGCCCAGGAATTGGAGGTTGCTGTGAGCTGTGATGCCACGGCCCTCTATCCAGGGTGACAGCTTGAGGCTCTGTCTCAAAAAAATAAAAAAAATTAAAAACAATAAATAAAAGAAAATAAAAAGAAAACTTCATAAAGTATGGTTAAAAAAAAAAAGTACCCCGAGCTCTACCTATTCATTCCTCCTTCCCTGACCCAAACCTCTGGCAACCACCAATCTTTTCATTGTCTCAGCATTTTTGCCTAAAGTGTGGGGATGTTTTTAAGTTTATACACGTATGCAAAACACTTTGTGGTATATAATCTTCCCATTTTCTTTTTTTTTTAAATTCATATGAAGTTGTAAGAGATGATAAAGAGAGATTGCTTATCTACACTATTCCCCCCACAGTAACATTTTGCAAAATTGTATTGTATTATGATAACTAGGAAATTCACATTGATAGACTCTGTCAATTTTATTCCTATTTTTTTCATTTTCTAAAAGTACACTAGTTCAGTAACAGTTCAGAATATACACAAACTGAGCTTCATTACCAGTCCATGTTAAAGCTTGTTTTATGAGAGATTGCGTTTTAATAAAACATCTACCAACTGTGTGTTCTCCATTCAAACTGCATCCAGAATTCTCATTTTAAATATTTTTTCAAGATAGATATACAGCAATATGACAAAATCTTAAGTCTGATTTTGAAAATGTTTTTCCCTAGAATTCCTTGGTTTTACCTTCTTAATTTACGCATAACAAGGGCCAATAGTTAGGCATGGCGTCCCACTGTGTTCACTTAGAGCTTGGTATTGATGCTAAATTAGCATCCTTCCCATACTGGTTGTAAAATATACATATTTTAATATTACTTCATCTATATCATGAGAAAAGTGTTCTGTCCACCCTAAGCACTATGTATGCATATCAGCTAATATAATAGTGTGGCCCTTAAATTATGTATGTTGACCCATAATCCATCTCTGCTTTTTCCTGGGGAAAAAGCTGACTTCAGCTGAATCTGTGCAAATACCAATCACTTCAAATAACCACTCTGCACATGTTTTGTAGGCAAAGAGCAATAATTAAAAAGTTGTGGTAATTAGGAGAGGAAAAAATATCAGTGAGGGCGGCGCCTGTGGCTCAAAGGAGTAGGGCACCGGCCCCCTATGCCGGAGGTGGCAGGTTTAAACCCAGCCCCGGCCAAAAAAAGAAAAAAAAAAAATCAATGAAAACTGTTTCATAGGATTTCATGATGCAAAAACGCATGCCCTGTGTTCCACTACATTTCTCACTGTTAATCTCTTTTTAGTTTTTTCTTCTTCACCTCTTACAGGCTTCTATCTTCAATCTCCTTTCCTTCCTTGCTAGTTCAAACTGTAACTGACGATGGGTTTTCTTCTCGACTGGCTTCATTTTTGCTGTTCTTCCAGGAGAAAAATCTATTACCTGCCCCGCCGGTACAAGTTCATGAGCAGGTTAGTATCATGCTCTGTCAGGATAGTGTTTGTCTGTCTGCCTGTGTGCTCCAACAGTGACAAGGAGGGACAAGCTACAAGGGAAGCTGGGCTTTTGTCACATGGGAAAACTGGCTGCCACGCGCCTTGCAAAGAGAACTGTTTCAGGTTAGCCTGGAGAAAGAAAAGCAGAGATGCAAATGCCTCTGTCAGAGTGTTCCCTGTGACTTCCCCACACTTGGAAGAATGCCATTCACCTGCAGGCCTAAACCGTCAACAATCCAGGATCACACCAGTGGTGTATATTTGAATGGTCAGGAGAAAACTTCTGAACACGGATCAAAAATGTTCTCACATAGTAATGAGAAAGTCTCTTGAATGTTATCACAATCAGGTTGATAAAAATATCTCCGATTGTATCTGAAGCCCGCACACTGTACCCCATGATTGAATTATTATACACAGCGATGATTTAATTAAAAAAAAAAAAAAAGAAAAGAAAAAACAATCCCAGTCATTCATACCATCTTTGGTTTGGACAGATTTCTGCTTGTTTGTTTGTTTTTCACAAATTCTTCCCTCCCCTATATAGAGTGGACATAAAGTTCACATGCAATTTGAAATAGTTTAACATAGTAAGTTGCACACAAACGTTATGCCCAACCCTGTATGCAATTCTAATGCTTAAAATACAGAGAAGCCACCCTTTCAAACACTAGTGGCTACTTGGCTCCCATAGGTGGGGCCCTCCTATGTTAATAATAGTTTGTAAATAATATATGCAGACATACACCTTCACTCAGGAGCCCTTCTTAACCACTTTACTGCTGAAAAAAAAATTACCACTGGAAGAAGATTGCATTTACTATACTCTGTATCCTCCCCAAGCTTGTTTTTCCTTGTTTTCTGAGAAGCTGGGGGATAAGGGAGATGTGTGGATGGTGATACCCTCGGTTGTGATCAATGGCAAATCTAATTTTAAAATCTTAATTGGTCTTATATTTTCATTCACCCCGAGCTGATTTGGTGGTTAAACTGGGAAACCATTGCATTTCTCCGAAAACCCTATATTGGTTTAGTTGTATTAGATTTAGAATTCAAATTCCCTCTATACCAGTGTTTTTCAACCTTTTTTTTTTTAAATCTCAAGGCACACTTGAACCTATATAGTTAAACCTCTGTGATCCTATATAGTTAAATTATGTTCATCAAAGAAAAGAGTAAAAAAAAAAAAATATTCTTGGGCAGCTTCTGTAGCTCAAAGGAGTAGGGCGTCAGCCCCATAGGAGGTGGCGGGTTCAAACCTGGCCCTGGCCAAACACTGCAAAAAAAAAAAAAAAAAAAAACAATATTCTTACTGTGCTCTGAACTTCTTTTGAAAATAATTTCATTAATGATCTTTAAAATTTATCACTGCACACCTAACATCCTCTCTTGGCAGACCAGTGTGAAGTGGCACACAGGTTGAAAATCACTGTTCTGTACACTCTGCAGGTGATAAGCATTTTGGTGGGTTTAAATACACGGGCACGCAACAAAGTATGGTGTGAGAATCGGCATGCAAAGAAACTGAGGTATCGCTCCCCAAAGTTTCCCTGTGCAGCAGTCCTTTCATTAAGCAGTCAGCATGGCATTTGGATTCAAAACACTGCCCTGTATTAGTAGCTCTCAGACTTCAGCATGAGAATCACCTGGAAGGCTTGTCCAAACGCAGATTTCCGGGCCCCACCCCCGCAGTTTCTGATTTAGTAGCTCTTCAGTGGGGCTAGGAATTTTCATTTCCAACAGGCTCCCAGCCACAGCCAGGGCTGCAGGTCCTGGCACCCTGTTTTGAAAACCACTGGTCTGCATGACAAGTCCATCTCCACCTTCCCATTACACTAAGGATTTGACTGGAAAGAACAAGAGCCCAAATCAAGGAAAACCCAAAAGAAACACAAGGTGAAGGGAAGCTGTTCCCAGCTATGATGACATGGTGGAAATATCATTTGTGCATGATATCGTTGCAATCTGCTGAATGAAATATATTCCCCATTCAAACGAAATGCAAGGTGGGGGGAAGTCTTCTCCTTGTCCAAGTTTGCCTATGAAGTCAGTGTGTGGGGGACAGAGCTCATCCTCTGGGCTCATAAAACCTATGTGGATACTGGATGGTTTGGGGCAAGTTATTCCACATCTCTGAGTCTGAGTTTTCCACATTTATAAAATGAAGATACTAATTTCTACCCTGTAGGATCGAGGTGAGGTTGAGTGCCTGGTATGTGTGTAGTAGATGTTCATAAGTTATATGAATTAGAGATTACTATGTGTAATACCCATGAAAACAACGTCGTGTCTCTGTATCTATTCCCTTTCTGTTTCTGAACTTAGCGTCTCTTCTTGTCTACTCTTCCTGCTGTCCTTTGGTGACCAGGGCACTAACTGTTCTGATTTTACTTTCCAAGTAGCCATTTCCTTATTTATATTCCTTATATAACTTAAAACCTAAGGATCCCTCTGGATGTTTCACCCCTCATCTAATCAGTCTCTTGAGCTCTGCAGGTGCAGATGAATATGTCTAGAACCCGTACATCACTCTCCATTCCCATTGCCATGGCCTTGCCTGAGCCCTTATCGCTTCTTGCCTATTTTACATCAATTTATCTTTCTGCCTCTGTTTTGGCCCCCTTCCAAACTAGAAGAGAGTCATCTTCCTAAGTAGCAAATCCGATCATGTCACATGAAAGCTACCCCAGAATGATCAAAATAAAGTAAAAAGCCTTAGCTTAAATACAGACCTTTATAAACTGTCTTCACCCATCCCTTCTCCACCACACCACTCTCTGCCCCATCCATATTGGACTACTTAGAGTTCTCAAACACTTCATGCTCACTTTATGTGCTTTTGCATGTGGTGGTCCTTTGAGAAGATCCTCTCCCATCTTCTTCACCAAGATAATGCCTACTGACTCCTCAACACGATTGGGTCTTTTGACCAGGTTAAATGGTGCCTGTTTTCTGTTTTTTCATTGGCACTCAATGTCCCCATCACCCTGTCCTGTCTGTTATATAGATGTCTATCCTCCCACTGGGATGATATTTTAAGGCAATGATAGCTCCATCAGTTTCACATTTCCAGGACTTAGCACATAGTAGGTGAACCTAGCACACAGTAGGTAGAATGAATGAACAAATGAATCTCCACGCACATGTGGGGTGGAGATAAAGATAGTCATGAAGAAAAGAAGGATAGAAAAACCAAGCTACCCAAAGTGTCAGACCCAGACTTGGGACTGAAACATTTGACCAAACAGAGGGGAAGGAATGGGTAATAACTGCTTGAAAGAAAATGCTGAAAAAAGAGCTATAGAATCTAAAGGTTGGATAGGAGATTAAATATCATCAAGTCCAGCCACTCATCAGATATTTATACCTCTGCTGTCTGGGCAGCTGGTCATGTCTGAACATCCCTGGAGACAGGGAATTCCGTGGTGCATCCGTGGGCAGTTCTGACTGCTAGAAATTTCATCTTTGAAATACACCATAATCTCTGTCTCTTTAGCTTTCACTCTTTGATTATAGTTCTGCCCCCTTGGATCAATGAAACAAAACTATTCTGCAGAACAAAGAGACAAAGTACGTGGAAAGAATTGTGACATGATGGACAAAAAGGCTTAGCGCTTAGCAGCTATGTGGAAATTGAGAGTTAGGGATAAAGAGTTACCACACCTCTTTGGGAAACTACCGTTGGAGGGAAAAGAAGAATTGAGCATGAAGAGATACAAGTGTGGTGATTAAGAGGATGATTTTTTTCTTTAATAATTCTGAATTACAACTCATGGCAGGTCTTTGAGGTGTTAGTGTTCCAGAGCCCTTTGGAACTGGTGGAAAGCAGTTGAAGCTGGAGATGGTGATTTGGGAATCAGTGGCATAGGAGTCCTGACCTTAGTTGGGGGAGTGTATGGAAGTAAGTTCTCAGGAAAGAGTGAAGAGAAGAGGGCTTTTTTTTTATCTTTTTTTTTTTTAAATTGTGACAGAGTCTCACTTTGTCACCCTGGATAGAGTGCCATGGTGTCATAGCTCACAGCAACCTCCAACTCTTGGGCTCACGTGATTCTCTTGTCTCAGCCTGCTGAGTAGGTGGGATAACAGGTACTCCCCATAACGCCTGGCAATTTTATTTATTTATTTTTTTTTAGCAGGCCTGGTCTAGATTCAAACCCACCAGCCCGGCAGCGTGTGGCTGGCTCCCTAACCACTGAGCATAGGTGCCCAGCCGAGATGAGGGCTTGTTGCAGATTTTCTAAGAAATTGCCACTAATTCTCTTCTCGTCCCTGACATTCCGATCTGAAGGGGACGCGTACGACTTGCCATCCAGCACTACACCATAGTAGTGCCATCCAGCACTACGTTATTAGGAGTAACGAAGCACTGACTCCTAATATTCCAAAACTCTCCTGTCATGCCAAATATGAATATTAAATTTAGCTTTTTGTCTCATCCATATACATGAAATTGAATTTCCCCAACCCATCAAAGCATCCCTGAAACAAATTTATAGCTTAAGAATAAGAGAACTGTGTTAAAAGTTGTAAAGTTTCTGAGCAGCCAGAGAAAGAAAGCCTTTTTCCATAAATAACTGTACTTTGAAAAGTCACCTGCCTCTCCTAAAGCACCCGCCGGTAGTTCAGACATGTATTTCTGGAATTAATACTCTTTTTATCCCTCTACTCTGTCGATTAAATGCTGCTGGGCCTCTTATCTTGGGGCCAGCTTATAGGCATTATAAATTACCTAGCCAATAAAAAAGGGAAATTTGTCATCCTTTGCCTGTGTTTTTGCTTTCATAAAATATTACAAACAGTCTGCAAAAGATGTGATTACAAAGTACCAAATCTGATCCTCGTGGGTGGCTTTCAGCTGAAGTCTTATTTCTGCTCATTCTTTCCCTTCATGCCCCACCCCCCGCTAGGTACATTCTGCCTGTCTTGATCCTTTGCAGTGCTTGACAGGGTGAATGCTGGACCCAATTACATTCTACTTTCAGCGTAGCCACCGTCTGATCAGGTGAGCGTACAGGCAAAATGGCAAAATGCCTTGTATATTTCCATCCCTGTTTAAAAAATTAATACACATCAATGTTCCAAGGCCATTGGACTCTCCTGTAAAAAGTATGTAGGCTGTGCCCCAAATAGTAGCCCTGTGACCTAAAAGAATTACATTAGCTTCCTAAGATCACTAATTCCTATCCAGGCAGAGGCTAAAAATACAGGGCACTTGGCTCTAAGAAAAGGAAAAAGAAATCCAAGCCTCCTGTTGTCTATTATCAGTCTGGGGGTGAGGGGGCTTTGTTACAGCAATGGAGGGCTGCGTGCTGCCTCCACTTAGAGGAAGGAAAAGCTCATGTGTATTTTTCCTCTAGGCATGCCATCCCTGAAAGCATAATCTATTAGACACAGGATGCCCTTATTACATTGTTTGTGATCTGGAGAAAAGCAGGTGTCTTTGAAGTGGGCTTGTTTCATTTAATTCCATCTGATTAAGTTGTCGTTAGTGCAAATTCCCTCCTGGGTTGTGAGTGGCTCCAAGGAAAGGACCCGTCCTCCACACCATCAGTGGGGGACTCTGCAGGTGATAGGTGATAATGGCCCCCTGATAGATTAGCAAGTTGGGAGCAAAGGTCCCTTGCATGGGGTCTTTAATCATCACTTCTCCTAAAGTGGGTACAATTACCTCCCTGTCACAGCTGAGGGAACCAAGAACAAAAGAGATGAAACAGACCATTCCGAGACTGCCTTGCAGAGCCATGGCAAGGTGGCAAGCCCGACCCCATCTGCTTGAACTGCATTGCCAGCTCTGCCCAGGTACCTGGAACTCCATCTGCCAAGAGCCAGCATTTTTAGGGTCCTGAACTTATTATCAAAACAACTTTCTATTAAAGTAACTCACATTGCAGTCCAGATATTAACTTGACAAGTCAAGGCCAGAAATGCCCAAGTGGGTGATCCATTTTCCCTTTATTGATGTGCTTGTGTGTCTGTAAGAGGCCTTTTGCTCAGTAAATGGCAGAAATGGAACAAAGTAACAACACATCCAACTAAAATCAATGCTAAATCATTAAGTCAATATTTTCTTTTCCCTACCAGTGGAGACTTTATTAAGGAAGCTCCATTCCTATTCCGAAGAGAAAAATGTGATGCCTTCTAGTTAGAGGGTTTCCTGATATTAATATAGCTAGGTAAATTTCACAATTGCCTGTTCAGGATGTTTATTAGATGCAACCCAGGAGCACAGATCTCAGTGTATGAGGGAATGTCATAGCTTTTGAATTTCTGTTGGGAAGAGAGCTCTGTGTAAAAGTTCATCATTATCATTTACTTCATCCTAGAAGTCACCACTTAACTGAGCCTTTGAACAGCCCCAAGGCCTTGTGCAAGTTCTTGATACTCATTATTTCTTCCTTACCCCTGCCCTCTTCTATTAACACTGTTAGCTCAGAGAGGTTTAGTTATTTCCCCAGCAAGATCTATATGACTGCGATATGAACCTGCTTCCAGCCGACTCCAGTCTATCATTATATGTGCAAAAGCTTATCCATTAGGTATTGTAAAAAGAGAAGGTCTTCATGAACTCATGTTTGTTTAGCGTGACATGACCAAAAGGTTATCATCCAAATTACCAACATCCTGCGGTATCTAAAGAACAGCTGACTGATCATCATTTTAGTGAGGAGCCACAGTGCTGTGTGAGGGCACAATTAAGACTTCCACTGGAGTCTCGTGCTTTCCCACCTAGTGGCTCTGTGAGCTACGTGTTTCTCCTTTGCATAGTTGAAGCTGATCCTCAGTGAAGTCTGAGTGTGGCTAGTCTGGAGACAGGAGTGTGTTCGTGGAAGAGCCGCCTGGAGGAGCTCTCATTCACCATTCCGCCGTAGAGTCTTGTTCTCTGAGCCGCCTCACTGGGAGGTGGGAACCACATGTGGCAGTGGCCTCAGCACAACAGGAGCCTGGCTAACCGTGGCCAGGTCTTGAGGGGAGGATCAGACCAAGACTATTTTAAAGGGTGCAAGAGTTTCCTGTTACCGTCATAATCCGTTGCCACTGACTCAGCTGCACAAAGCAGTACACACATGTTATCTCACATCATGTAAGTTGGAATTCCGGGGCAGAGGGGGCTTAGCTGGCCGCTCTGCTCAAGGTCTCCCAAGGCTGAAATTAAGGTACTGGTGGGTCTGGGCTGTTATGTGGAGACTGGGGAGAATGTCCTTCCAGACTCATTCGGGTTGCTGGTCCAATTAATTTTATGCAATCGTAGGACTGTGGGGCCCATTTCTTTACTAGCTGTAGGTTGGAAGTCCTTCTGTGCTTCTGTAGGCTGCCTGCATCGCCGGCTCCCAGCATTTTCAACTTCACAGCCAGCAATGGTTGATCCAACCTTTCTCCTATGGTGCATCTCTCCTGTCTCCAACCCAGAGAAAGTTCTCTGCTTTTAAAGATCTCATGTGGTTAACTTGGGCCTGTTTGAGTAATCAAGGGTGTCCTCCCTTGCTGAACGTCGGAACCTTATTTACATCTTCAAAGTCCTATTGGTCATGTGACATAATATATTCACAGGTTCTGGAGTGAGGATATGGACATCTTTTGGGGGCAGTTCTGCTGGCCACATTGGAGTGTTCCTGTCACTGTGAAGAGCACGCTGCATGGACAGCCATGTGTTGTGGGACCTGATGCCCCTGGCTTTGTCACATACTTCTATCAGGCTTTGCCAGTCCAAACTCTCCACCTCTCTGCTCAGCCTTCTCAGAGCTTTTACTCCTGAATGTCTTTCTCCCACCATAGTGTTTAAAAACCCCCAGTTCCTCCACTTTCCATCACTTTCACATTAGTCCTAGGTGGTCCTCACGAAATTAATAATAATACTTGCTGCTGCCCAGAAGCTTCCCCAGAGCATTTCATGCTCACCATGTATTTGTAAGCCTCCTAACCATCCTATGTGGTCAATAAAATAATGATGATAGTGGTGATTATCATGACAATTTAGCCCCATTTTATAACCCTGGAAAATCAGACTCAGAAATGTGAGTAGCTTATGGAAGGTCACTCAGTTGATAAGCAACAGAGACAAGTTTTAGGCGCCCCAATTATGAATCCCAGCTTCTTTGCAGCATGCCAAGTAGCCTCCTCTTGCTCCCTTCTCCCTTCCTTTTACCCCTCTTCATTTTTCAATTAATTAATCATGTTCATTACCCTGTTGTACTCTCTCTTCACCATCTCCACGTTTCATTTAAATTGTGGTGCCGCAAACTGGCTGCTGAAAGCTGCCATTTCACTCCCATGGAGTATTTATGCCTGATTTTTTTTTACAGCTTTCTTTGTTTTTGTCCACGCTGAACACTGTACCCAGCTGGATTTAATTCATAGTCATTGCATGCAGAGCCTAGATTCTGTGGGAATGTGAATTTTGCAAAGTGTGATCCAATTAGTGCTGCAGACCAGAGATGTGTGGGAGGGAAAGCTCTATTATAAAAAAAGCTTTGGGCCAATGTCCTCTTTCTTGAATGAGTTTTAAGACAATCAGACAAAATCAAGCCACAAGCCACAGGGAAGGCCACCAGCTTAGCCTAGAGAGTCTAATTTTTAAGTCCATGTAAGGACTAAGTCATTGAATGTACACAAACTATAGATGCTGGGATAGCACAATTAACTTTGAATTGAAAAGCAAGAAACAACATAAACGTTAAAAGGCAAGCCAGTTGCTCAAATTCTTAGTTTTGAAAAAAAGAAAAATGGCAATAGCTGGCATTTACTGTACTCCAGGCACTGTTCTGAAAATTTTATGTGTCTTTTAATCAGTTCATCATCATAATCCTATGAGTTGGGTCTAATCTTTGTGCCCATTTTACAGATAAGAAAATTGAGGTGCAGCAAAGTTAAATAACTAGTCCAAAGTTGTACTGTCAGTGTTTACAGAGCCGGGATCTGAATTTAGGTACTCCGGCCCCAGAGTTCAGGTTTTCAGCCAGTGGATCAGGTTGCTTTCCTGAAGCTCAGCGACTCACTATGATAACATTGAGGCCACTTGGTATTTTAATTATGCTTATGTGAGGAAGTGGGGAGGGGAAGAATTTCTCTCTGAACGGAGGGACCTAGAGCAGCTGTGAGATTCTTTCCAGTTTGGGACTAAGGATCTGGGAAAGGACAGCTATTCCTAAGCAGAGCTGGTGTCTTGGTGAGGCCGGGTCAACACTGGAAATGAAGCAGGAGGTAAAGGAGCAGTTTACCAGTATTTTTCAGTTTGGAATCAATTAGTGATATAAAAAATATTGGAGTCAGCTGAGAGTTTTACTGTGCTAGCTAATTTTACATGTGAACTTGACGAGGCTAAGGGATGCCCAGAGAGCTGATGAAACATTAGTTCTGGGTATGTCTGTGAAGGTGTTTCCAAGAGAGATTAGCATCAGACTTGGTGGAATAAGCAGGAGACGAGGACTCTCACTAATGTGGGCAGGCATCATCCAGTCCATTAAGGGTCTAAATAGAACAAAAAGCAGAAGAAGGGCAAATTTGCTTCCGTGTGAACTGGGACATCCATCTTTCCTGCCCTTGGACATCAGAGCTTCTGACTCTGTCGTCCATGATTTACACCTTTGGCTCATAAGATTCTGGAGGCTGAGAAGTCCCATGATCTGCAGTTTGTGAGCAGAAGGCCCAGGAAAGTAGATGACACAAGTTTCATTATAATCTGAAGGCCCGAGAGCCAAGAACACTAGAGTCTAAGAGCAGGAGAAGATGAATGTCCCAGCTCAAGCAGATAGAAAATTCATCCTTCCTTCATCTTTCCATGAAGCCAGCTAGGAAACCATGGCCTGAAAACCACTTTTAGGGTGCTATTGTTGTTTTCCTTGACTTGGCCTCATTGCATGCCTTAGCTAGAGTGGCACATGTGTGCCATGCTGTGCCAGCACCACAGCAACCACAGAGTCAGCTTGAAAGGGAAGCAATGGAAGCCAGAGATCCTGCTGGCTACCAAGGAGCTGTCCAGTGAAGGTGTCAGAGGTGGGAAGTGAACCGTGGCATTAGGCTCTCAGTGCACACTCAACCCACCGGGATATGCTGCCAGTACCCCCTCCCCAGAGTGAGCTACAGCTAGCTTCTCCGACCTCAGAGCTTATCCAAACACAAAATGTGTTTCTAGAACCAACAGAAAGTGAGAAGTCCAGGTCTCTACTGCTTTGTTTAAGGGACCATCAGCTTCCTTTCCCGAGCCTTCAAGGCTTGTTATGGCTACCCGGTCATTTATTGGCATGCGAGTGTACATATGATTCATGACAGCTATTTCATGAATGTTAACATTGAGGCCACTTGGTGAAATCAATACAGCACTGGGATTCTAGTTCTCTTCTTTCTGTCTATAAGACAAGATTATTATGAGTGCAATGAAAGTGCCTGGAATGTGTGGTGTATAATTGTGGATGGCCCTGTGGATACTTCCCTCCTTTATTTTGGGGTGATGCTGACATATTGTACCCTTTGATTTTGCCTTGCATGTACCACAGGGTCGATAAACAAATAAGCAGGTTTCGGAGATGGTTACCTAAGAAGCCAATGAGGTTGGACAAGGAGACACTGCCAGACCTGGAGGAGAATGACTGCTACACTGCCCCTTTCAGCCAGCAAAGGATCCATCAGTGAGTATTTTGGGTCAAAGTCCCTTTCTTACTAAGGATGTGTGGCTGGGATAGAGCCTTACCTTGCACGCCTCTGATTCTTTGGTGTGTGGAAGGAACAGCATACTACCCTTCTCCCCTAAAAGTCCTGTGAGTGTTCATATTCCTTTCATTTTAGTCAGGGAAAGCTAACTGCTGTAACAAACCCTATCTCTCATGGCTTAGGATACAATGCTTGTTCATCTGCATGGTGGGTGAATGAGTTTCTCCAGGGTGAGACCCAGGCCCCTTCACTCTTGTGGCTCTGCTGACCTACCATGTGCAGAGCCCCCTACAGGCTCATCTGCATCTAGACAGCAGATAGTGGTCTACACCTTTTCCTTTTGAAAAGAGCATTGTGGTTTCCTGGTTTTTATTTATCTTAGTTCCCTTTTCTTCAGTAATTCACCAAGTCACTCTAGGACAGCGGTTCTCAACCTGTGGGTCATGACCCCTTTGTAACAATGAAAATACATCCTACATATCAGATATTTACATTACGATTCATAACAGTAGCAAAATTCTAGTTATGAAGTAGCAACAAAAATAATTTTATTGTTGGGGGTCACCACAACCTGAGGAGCTGTATTAAAGAGTCGTGGCATTAGGGAGGCATAGGAAGGTTGAGAACCACTGCTCTAGGAGAAGCCACATCCCCTGGCAGCCCACTTGCTGACTCATCTATTAGACTATCTCAGAACAGTAATTTGTCACTTTTGACATATGAGTAGGAAAAGAATAAAATTGGCTAAGAAACTGAGCCTGAGGAATTGCAAAAGTGATAAGAGAATTTACTCTGAAGCTTCTGAGATGAAAAGAAGTGATGATCTGATGGCAGGGCAGGTAGGAGGAGAGAAAAGGGTGCCAAAGACTGTTAACAATGAGAGAAACACAGCCTATCAAGATTAGGGCAGCTCCTCCTCAGTCACAACCAGATTCACAAATTCCTGATCCTCCCTGCCTGCTGCAGGTATAATGGCAGCCTGGTAAAAATGAGTTACCTGAGGATAGGAAAGGGATGGCAGGTTTTTAAAGAAATATTTGGATGATTTTGTGAAATAGTAAACCAAATGGCAATTGTCAAGAAATTTCAGGGAGTGCAAGGTGGGGGGCATGTTCTAGCAACAGAATGTCAGTTAAAAGCTGTGGACCTCTAGAGGGTAAAGGAGAAAAGAAAAAAAAAAATAAAAAAACAGATGTTCTGCATCAAAATGTATTATACTCAGCAATATCAATCGAATGCAAGGCAAGCAATTCAATAAGCCTCTGAAACAGCCGAGCCTCACATCCCCATGGACCAGATTGATGCTAATGTAGCATATTATGTGAGCATCGAAGGGGTCATTAAAGAAAACACAAAACTTACAGCCCAGGCTCAGACTCTTAGTTTAGTCCTGCACAGAAAATAAGAGCTGGGAGGGATATAATGTTAACTCAAAAATAAATAAATAAATAAATAAAATAAAACGTGTTTATTTAGGAATAAATAAAAGCTGACATGTTCCCAGTCATCTTATCTATAAACCCTCATCTTATCTATATTGTTCATCCTAAAAGTTTTTAAGGCAATCAATTATTTCCTACATTCTTCTGCACTGGGGTCTGGTTTACATGCAGAATTCCCCTGTGTTTCTCACCTTCTTGAAAGAATGCCTAGCATCGTGCAGAAATGTGTCAAAAATTTGGGGTGATAGATGAATGGGTGTATAGATGGGTCAATGGGTAAATGGATGGATGGATAGATAGATGAGTGAATGTGTAGGTGGATAAATGATGGAGGAATAAAGAAGTCTGTGGTGTGTACTGTGGGGTTTCGTTTCACTCCAAAGGGTAGAAGTAAATTGAAGAGCAATGATGGATAGATAAAATGAATAGCTGGAAAAACCAATAAACTATATGGTGTGTGTTCTGGGAGTTTGTTTCACTTCAAAGAGATATTACATGAAAGAAGAAGGTCTCCCACCTCTCTCTTGATGCTGGTTATGTTCTATGATGTTCTTGCTGTAGAGCAATACTTCTCAGCGTGGGTCTCAAAGTCAAGTGCACCAGGACATCCATTAGGATTTCTGGGGAGTAGAACCAAGAATCATATTTTTACAAGTACTTCAAAATACATAGTGAATGAAGGATGATTGCTTGTGGATAGGGGTATTCAGCCATCTCTCTCACAGATTTGATAAGTCTTTTTTGACCTTTTTGGGTATTAATTTGCCAAATAATTGATTTCTTCAACAGCCACTGATTTAGTGTTCACTTCTTACCAGGCATGCCTGGATTCATAGGACATGAAAATAAATAATAGAGTTTTTGACCCCAGCTTAGGAAAGACATGAACTATTTGAAATAATTGTAAACACTATGATGAAAGTGCTCAGTTCTCCCGATTTGGAGGAAGGTTGGTAAGCAATGAGGGTAGATCATAAAGAAGAAATTGCTTGACCAGGGTCTTGAAGGGTAAGACTTGCCCAAATAGGAAAGGGGAGAATGGTTTCCCAAGGAGGGAGAGCAGCATGTGTATAAAACAACAAAGGCATGAAACAGGATGGAGGGTTTGAGGAACCACATGTAGCTTTCTGTGGATAGGAGTATAGGGTGTGAGAGTTATTGTTGGAACCAAAGAAAGTTTTCAATAGAAGACAAGATTACAAGACAGGAGGAGCAAAGAAGGAGACACAGAGGGACAGGTGGAATGAAGCAAATTGAAGAACAGACCTCAGTGGGACCAAGAGAATACAGGCAGCTCTATCTTAAAAGGAGGAGATGAAAAGTTACATAAGAATCTTGAAGATTATCCATGGAAATTCTTTCTCTTTTAAAATTGTTGTGCCACATGGGTACCATCCCTTTGATGAGTAATCAAAAGCATTGAAGAATGCTTGCTGTCAAGTTGGAAACAATTATTTGGTACAGTCAGGAAAAAAAAACATTCCCTAAGGATGCTTTGAGGGTAGTATTAACAGATTTAAATTAGTTAGATGTAGCTGGTTAATCAGCTTTGGGAGTTATAACATGATATCCTATCTTTCCAAATACAGTCTAAAGTCCCAGGCAACTTCTGAGTTTACAGAATGCTCCATACTGTGTTTGTCTTGGAATAAAAGAAGATAATAGAAATTTAGGTATGTTGAGTGGGAGGTAGGGTGGGGGCAAGGGCATGAATAGTGTAGCAAAAATAGAAGAGAGAATGGAAGATTTAATAAATAATGATCAAAATAGAAAAGAGCTTTAAGAATACTTGGTTCTCAGAAAAAAACACTAACTGAATAAACTCACTAATTCTTGCTTCTATAAGCTGTTTTTAGCTTTTTAAGTCACCTTCCAACTCTTTCGTCTTCTGTCTACACAAGCTGCTTCTTCTTGCTTGAATGCCTTTTCTTGAGGAGCCCTTCTTTCAGGCTTTATCAGAGATATTGCTACCAGAAAACCTGCCATAATTTCTAACCTCCACCCCAACTGAGGTTGAGTTTCACTCTTCTGTATTTCTGCAGTATTTTTCTTTTTCTCAATTAATAGCACCATCTGTTTTAATTGCTTTCTTAGACTGTACAAACACCTTGAAAGACTATGCGTGTCTCACTCACTTAGGAGGTGCTTAATAACGATGTGTTCAGTGACAAACAAATCAATGAATAGATAGAAACAAAAATAGGAGAATGATGCAAGTGAACAGTAAAGATGATATGAAGTCAGCGGACTGCACACTCATCCCGAACCCAGTTCAAGACCTCTTCTCAAACAGGGTCCGCCTCCCTTGTTCCCTGTCTCAGTAAACAGCTCTGATATTTGTCTACTTGCTGAAACTGGCTCTGGAAGCTCTTCTAGGCTCCTCTCTCATCTCTACTTCCCACATCGTACATGTTCAAGGACTGATGGTTTTACATCCTAAGTGTCTCTTTATTCTGGGAACTTCTCCCTATCTTCCCTGCCATCATTTCATTTATGAAACCCAGAAAGAATGTTTGTTAATAGATTTCCCTGGCTCTACTCTCACCCACCTCTAATTCGTTCTCCCGAGTACATACAGAATGATGTTTTCAAAATGTGCTTCTGATCCTCTCACTTTACCCTGTTTAAAACCCTTAGAATAAAAACCAAAATTATTGCTGTGACTTGCAAGCCCTCAAATGGCATCGCCACGCTGCCACCTCCTCTCCAGCCTTATCTGCCCTTCCTGCCTTCCACCCTGCATTTGTTATGATCCAGACACATACAACCTCTCTCAGTTCTTAGAGGTTTTTAAAATACATTTTTATTTGTATAAATGTATGGGGTACAGGTGCAATTTTGTTACAGGCATAGATGGTGTAGTGATGAAGTCAGGCCTTCTAGGCCATCCATTACCAAAATAACAGGTAGTACCACTAAGTAGTATCTCATCACCCACCTCCATCTCTCCCCCTCTGAATCTCTACTGTCCTTTTGAGGTTCTTTGGATGTACTCTGCCCCCAGGGCATTTGCATGTGCTGTTCTGTCTCCTGAAATTCTGTTCCCATTCCTTCTCCCTTTACCTAGTTTAACTCGTACTCATCCTTCAGCACTCAGCTGTAAAGAGTCCCCAGAAATCTCCCCCTACTCCATCACTCCCCACTCATCATTCCAGTTCTCTTTGCTCTGTACGTTTTTAGCATGTGTTTCCTGTATAACATTCTTCACATTGGAATGTTTTTAATTATTTAAGTATTAGATGATTGATGCCCATCTCTCCAGGTAGACCATCTACTGGAGGCAGAGGCCATATCTGCTTTTTCTCACCATTGCATCTCCAACCCCCAGCACGATGCCCAGTGTACAGTAATGCACAGTACTTGTCCATTTAATGAATGGAGTAAAAATAAAAGTAACAGGACAGAATAATCTAATTTTAAACCTTTATACTTTGAACTGCATTTTACAAAGAAATTAAAATTGAGAAATAATTGTAAGGCAAATAGCCTGGCATTCTATTTGAAAACATATCCGTGTTTAAGAAGAAATAAAATAAAACCTGTGCATGCATATAAGTCAAGATTCAAATGCTGTTTGGTCATTTTATATGGTCTTACCAAAGGTGGGCCTATAGGTAGGAAAATTCTTACACATTCCAGACACTAAGAAATTTAATTCTCATAATAACCCTATGAGGGTGGAGACATCTTTGTCTTCACTGTTTTACAGATGAGGAAAGGGAGCCCAAAAAGTTTAAAGAGCACCTACATTGGGCCACTTGCCTAACCTCCCCCGCCAAATGTCAGTGGTTTCATGCTGTATAAATGCATTCATAATGTACATCACTTCCCAGAGTGGGTCACCCTGGGAGAAGGAGACACAACACCGTGTCTGTTCCATACAGTCATGCAGGTATCTAAGCTCCTTCTGTCTGGTAATTCTGCCATTCCCTTGATCCCTTGCAGACAAAGCACAAGGAAGATGAGTGGGTTCTTTAAGGAACGTTTTATGGGCCAGGCTTTAAAGTGGTATACAACGCTTTGATCCACGTTTTATAGACCAGAGCAAACGATCCACATGGGGTTACCACTAGCTCAAGAAATGCTGGGATAACTAATCTGCTTGTATGCCTAGGAGAAAAATGGAAGCAGGTTTGCTGAATAAATAGTGTTGGAGCAGGAATTCAGGTTGAGACAGGAAGGCCCCCAATCTCATGCTCTGAGCATTGTGCTTTCTTTCAGAGTTTCTCAACCTCAGGACCATTGACCTTTGAGGCTGAACAACTCTTTGTTGTGGGAGCTATCTCATCTATTGTAGGACATTCGTAGCATCCTCGGCCCTTTAGAGGCCAGTAGCGTCCACCTCCCACTAAATTGTGACAATCAAAAACTGCTTCCAGACATTGCCACATTTCCCCAGGTGGTTAGTGGTAGTAGGGTGGGCGCACAATCACCCCCACACACACAACCTGGAGAAACCCTGCTTTGCTGTCTTTCATCACATGCCACCCTCAGGCAGGACCACCCACTCTCCGTGATAAACTCCAGTCTGAATCTGATGACAATGACAGACAAGGCCACTGCAGAATTAATTCATTCCTCCTTGCCCGTGAATGTCACCCTGTTTAAGTAGCACTGCCCTTTATTCTTAAAATGGCAGTGGCAGTAACACCCTTGAGGCAATTACTTTCTAAGGTCAAAATCTGTAATAAAGGTTCTCTGGCGGAAGACAGAAAAAAAGGAAATATGGAAAAAGAGTCATGTTTATAATAGATTTGTAGAATATTCTGTCAAGAAATAGATCAATTTTGAATTGCCTTTCAGAAAAATGTGCTAGATGCAGGCAGAGAGAAAAATGTCCTTCCCTCTGTTCTATTTACTTTTATCATTACCATTATTTTATTTGTTTTCTTTTTCTTTTTTATAAAAACCCATAACAAGTGAGGTTAAACTAGAACTGGAATGGCAGTACTTTTAAACTAAACGGCAGCTATTTCGCCATTTCACGTTTATGTATCAGTGACCTGTGCCTGTTTGCTTTGGAAACCCTTTCGGCAGAAGAATTTGGAGATGCTGATCCTTCTGGCAGATGTCCTTATGTATTTTATTTTCAGAGCATTTGGAGTTTTTCTGTTGTTTTCATCGATCTGAAATCTTTAGAGAATCCTTCAGGCAAAGAGATACCGAGATTGATTGAGGCAGGATTAGCATTCTTTGAGTGCCCCGAGACTCAAAGCATTCTCAGAACACTTGTTTTATTGTGGTTGCTTATTTGGCATTAGGCTCTTCAATGTGCAAGTTGTTTGTATTGATCTACAGAGTCAGGGGAAACCTGTCTGCGTTCTGGAAAGATTCAAATTGAAATGAACACGCAACAAGCCACACAGCCTGAGATGTGTGCTTCTGTGTCTCCTTTTAAGTGGGACATAATGACTTTAGTTAACGGGATAAAGGGGTCACCTACTCACGTGGGAAAAGCATACCTCTGGGCGTCTGAGGGTCCACTAGGTAATTGGATGTGTTATCTTCGTATTTGTGGGACCATCTATATGAGTCACTTAGATATTTTATTGAATTAATCTGTCTGTAAATACATAGTTGGTTTATCCATTTATCAGCTCACTCATGCAACAGATACTTTTGATGTCAAGTGCCAAGTATTGGATCGCAGTAGAAAAATATACTTGTTACTATGTGTTCAGATGTGTATTTGCATATGTAAATATTTTTTGAAACTTTTAACTTGAGCATGTGAAATTTGATGGTCCAGAGGGGCTATTTTTCTCATTGAAATGGTAAAAGATTTGCTAAATTTAGGTACAATAAAAGAAGGAATGGTGAACACGAAGGGGAAGGAAGGGGACCAGGATCCCATGTGTTGGTGGAGCGGACATGTGTAATCACACCGGGCATGAAGTCCCGGGAACAGCGGTGATGTTCGGGAACAAGGAAGAGCAGAGGTGATAAAATCATGGCGCCACACAGGTGGCTGCTCTGAGCCAGGCTCTGTGCTGTGTGGTCTCCCTCATTATGTCTCATGACCCTTGCAATGAGCCTGTGACATAATTTTATTACCCTCTTCTTACAGAAGGGGGAACAGGGGCTCAGACATGTTAAATATTTTATCCAGGGCCACACAGTAGCAAGGAGACTTACGGGTTAGAACCTAAGTCTGTCTAACTGCAAACCCATGCTGCTTCTCTGATATTATAGCTAGCAGTTATTGAGTGCTTACCAGACACCAGTCCATGGGACTAGTAGTATTGTTATTTCCACTTAGAAAGAAGAAACAGGACACAGAGAAGGTAAGTCACGTACCTAATAAACCATTCTTAGTAGCTGGGGAGGACCATTTCAGAGCCCTCTAAAGGCCTGGGACTGGCCAGGCACTTCTGACTCATCTCCTAGAGTGGCCCTGAAGAAGAGAAGGAGTTAAACCTCCAAACTTTGTAGATATGTGCAGTGGTCATTGTTCAAATGACCTCTAATTCAGGACCATGTCTTAGAAATGTCTCTATCTGCGGGGATAGACCCAGTTCTTCTCACTTTTCTCACCCCTAATGCTGCACCCACACCCTCAGTTTTGTGTTTCCCACTCCAGATTAATGGCATCACCATTGCTTGTTGACCCACCTGAATGCTACCATCTTCCTCACTGCCCAGTATTGCCACCAAATCCTTTGGGACCTGTATGGTTCTTTCTGACATCATTGTGGTTGCCTTCTTGGAAGAGGCCATCAGCTCTTGCATGAACAATTACCATAGTCTCCTCGCCTCCTCTGTCTTTCCTTGCCCCCACATCTACCCATCACACTTAGGTTGCAGGTCATTTGCATCGTTAGAAGGAGGACATCCTTCCTCCAAGTAGTCATAGCCCACAGATCAGCTAGCAGAGTTCCTCCTCCCCTGGGCCATGAACCTGCATTCATGAATAATGTGCAAGACCTTATGTAATGACATTGCTGCTTTGCTTAACATCTCTTCAATGATTCCCTAGGGCCTTGGAGTAAAGTTCAAACTCCTTAGCGTGACACACAAAGCTGCTTTTCCTACTTCTTCCCCTCTCCCCTGGTCTTTATAGGTGGATCCTCCTACCACATGGGAATGGGAGTCACCAA
The DNA here is from genome assembly GCA_963574655.1 of Perodicticus potto. Classification (NCBI taxonomy): domain Eukaryota; kingdom Metazoa; phylum Chordata; class Mammalia; order Primates; family Lorisidae; genus Perodicticus; species Perodicticus potto. The sequence continues at coordinate 115,123 of CAUYRH010060134.1, read as the reverse complement.
CATGTTCCATGACTGCTCTCCCTTTTTTCTAGGGCATATTTTATTTCCTCTCCCTCTCTGATGAAATCACATTCTTCCCTCAGGAATGAGTTCATGCGTCATGTTCTTTATGAAATACCTTCTGTCTCGTATGGACAGCATTGAACTTCTGAGCCCGTTAGCCTTTGTAAATGCTTTGGTTATGGCACTGACCACACTGTACCAAAATTACTTGTTTCCAAGTCTGTGTGCTGTGCAAAACCTCATTCAGCAGCTGAAAGTAATTAGAAGGGAGTCCCAGTCTTTACTTGAGTTTCTCAAAGGACACGAAGGGAAACCACATACATGGTCCACAGCAACCACTGGCTGTCATCGTTTCTTCCCCCCTGCACCCCTCCCTTACTCGGTGTCATCCTCTCTCTGCCCCTGACAGAAACATCCTGCACCCCAGCACATTCAGCTTTTTTTTTTTATTGTTGGGGATTCACTGAGGCTACAAGAAACCAGGTTACACTGATCGCCTTTGTTGGGTAAAGTCATATTCGGCTTTTTAAACTTCTTCCTCCGTGTTCCTCCTGTTCCCTCCAATCTCACCCTTTCTTCCATCCCTTTCTAATGGGAACTCATACAGCTGCTTATTCAGGAAAAAAAGAGTTCACCCCCTTTGGGAGAGAGGAGGATTATGCCACAAATGACAGGGTTATCTTGGTTGAGTGAGGGACTGTGCCAGATTGTGCTGGGTTCTGCTGTAGTAACAAGCAACCGTCAAATCTCAGTGGCCCACTCCCGGGCTATTTCTAGTCACTTAATATGTTAGCAGGATCAGCTGAGATCTGTCCCACATGTCTCTTTTGTCAAGGGGTCTGGGCTGAAAAGGCAACTGTACCTAAGGGATCTTGAAGAGGCAACTGTACCTAAGATATGCACTCTCATGGCAGAGGGGACGTCAGGGCAGAGCCACACATTGGCTTTTAATGTGTCCGCTTGTTAGAGGGACTTTACCTAACAAATACAAATGCAATCAGTGTAACCAGGTTTCTTGTCCCCTCAATGAATCCCCAACAATAAAAAAAAGAAATACAGTGTCTGCTCAGGTGGTATATCTATCTCACTTCACTCTCCAGGGGCCAAAATAAGTCTTATGTGCAAGCGCAATATCAGCAGGGTAGGAAATTATTCCTTTCCCTTAGGCCAGGGGATTATCAGTCTCATGGTCATGAGTGGGGACATGTCTTCAAAGCAGCAAATTGGGGATACGATGTACTCAGGAATACTCCCACATTAATATTGTTTTGTTTTATCACATTTCTATATATAGTGCATGTGTCTGTGAGCTCTTCTGAGGCTCAGATGGTGTCCTGCACTGTATTATTTATGATCAACATGTAATGATCATACAGGCCTATATGGGAGGAATGATTTCTGGTCATCTATTGCATTGTAGGGTGACTGAAGTTAACAAAAAAGCACATGTCAAAATAGCTAGGACAGAGGGTTTTGAATGTTCTCATTACAAAAGAATGATAAATGTTTTATTTTAAACATCTAGCACATTTTTAGGAAAGGAAGTTTCCGTGCAAGTTAGCGAAGACCTGGGCAGAAGAGACAAAAATTCTATAGGGTCAAAACCAGACTTGGACTATTTCAAAACTCAAATTTAAAAACCGTCTTTACACTGTGACAGTATTCCCGTCAGAGGACCAAGCAGGATAAGTAGATGCTTATGCGTTGTTAATGTGATTTCTATGAGAGAGAGAAGGCCTCCTCCCCAAAGAATGGTTCTTTTTCTGGCTCCCTGCACCACTCAGGTTCCATTGAGAACCCTGAACCCAGGCAGTTACTCTGGGGAATTGAAGGACTACAGTGTCGCAAAGGAAACCTGGAAGTCTCATGGATAAGACTTGCAGGAAGTGAACCAGCTACTGCCTCTAGGGGCAGAAGAAGAGGTGGGGCAGAACCAAGGAGGTCAGAGCAGGAGAGGCTGCCCCACTGGGGCTGGTACCTCAAGGGTGTTGTGTATTAGAGAGAGTCTAATTTGGGTTATATTTATTTTTTTTAAGCTGGAAACTGGAACCAACTGCCATTGTGATACTGAAGGTGACATTGACAGGAACAGGCAGGCAGACAAGAAGGACCAAGTCCCTTCCACTTCTGTTTTCCCTTCCAATCTCCCTCTCATGCTGCACACAGACAGAAATGTCATAGAGACAGTTGGAAAAGCAGAATCGTAGTTTGCACAGTCTCTGTTCCAGCATTGTAAAGAAGGACAACTCAGAGAGATAACGGAATAGACACCACACCCCTAAAACCTATAGTTTTACCATTTAGACTTGAACTCTTTGGCTAAAGTCATCCCTCAAGTAAAATAAAAATGTCCTTTGGAAAGATAAAAATTTCAATTTTGTTCTTTATTTACATCCATGTGAATATGTAAAAATAAAGACAGGGAGGAAAAGAGATCTGGAGGGTGTATTTTGGCTGTAGCAGGGATAGACAGAGCATGCCACAAAAATAGTAAAGAGGGGGAAAAAGACAAAAAAAAATGAAAACAGAGGGATCGTGGAAGGTAAATTTTACTGACTTCCAAAATTTGCAGATGCTTGGCAGAGACTTTATGGCTCACACAGTGAAAACGAACTGCAGAGAAGTAGATCTGTCCCTTGAGTCAGCACTCCAGCTCCAAGAAGGGTTTGTAAAAATAAAACCCACGTCCAAGACCAGACTAAAGATGGTAGCTATGGATGAGTCACTGAATAATAAATGTATGCAGTGACAATTGCCTAAGTAATTCAAACAAAACCTTACTAGTGACTAAGTTATAGTAGCACTTTCATTAGTGGAAAGTTGATGGTGTGGTTTATTCTAAATTGGATTTTTCTGCTCTGAGGATTAGTTAAGAAACCATGTATGTTTCCAAACTTGTTTTATAGATTTTTAAGAAAAAATAATTTCTTTTTTATTCTGACTTAACTTGTGAATAGCACCTAAGAAGGATCTGTAATAAATTTGACTATTGTGATGCTTTTATGTTTTCCTTCAGAATATCCATTTCAGGTCCTTCTGTGTCCAGCACCAGTTCTGTGATAGTTGCTATGTAGAGCTGGACTAAGATGAGTGAATTATAGTTTCTGTCCTCAAGGGCTAATGACTCAGCTTGCAATAGTTCTGTTAGAAACACAGACTCTGGAGTCAACCACACCTGGGCCCCAAATCCCAGTGCTGTGTCTCTCAAGGCTTCTCTCCATTCCTTCATCTGTACATTGGGAATAATAATACCCATATGATATTGTAAAAATCAACAACACAGCCTATCAGTCCCTGTGGTGAATATTTGGTAAATATCATCTACTTATCTTAATAACCTTGGTGGAGCCTGATATATAAGTAGATAACACATGTGAATTCTGTATGTGTTGATGGTCACAGTCTAGTCTTAAACACAGTTTAGGATTGGTCTGAAGTATTGCCAATTTCATGATATCACTTTTGTCTCTCTTCCTCTTTTCTCTTATCTACAGCATTCTTCCTCCTTTCCTTTCCTCCATCATTTTTTCTTCCTTCCCCCTCCTCTTCTAGAATTATCCAGATTACTGTCCACTGTCTCAGTTCTCTTGGTTGGGTACCTAGCCAACGTCAAAGGTACCGTTTGGTCTACGTGGATCACCAGTAGGTTTTTACCCTCTAACCAAATTGATGCCTAGCCTCTTGTTAGGTCACTGAATTTTTAAATTACTCATTTCAATCAATAATTTTACAGCCTTTTTCTATCGTGACAAATGGTTATGTTTACCTATGCATCATACTCCGTCGTGTTTTTCTTTTCCTTCCAAAAGCATCGACTACATGCTTTAATAGCTTGTAGTCCCATTAGACTACATGGGAATAAAATGAAGCTATTATTGACATAAAGGTACCTCAAATCCTATGGGCTCTGTAGGGTTGGACAAAGATAAGGGAATCACAGTTTCTGTCCTTAAGGGTTAGTGACTGAGCTCACAATTTATTTTTAAATTTGTTTAATTTAATTTTAAAAAGTCATTCCCAGGGTGGGTATGGTGGCTCACACCTGTGATCCTAGCACTCTGAGAGGCCTAATTGGGTGGGTTACCTGAGCTTAAGAGCTTGAGACCACCCTCTCGAGCAAAAGCAAGACTCCGTCTCTACTAAAACTAGCTGGGCCTTGTGGTGGGTGTGGCGAGCACCTCAGGAGTCTGATGCAAGGGATTCCTTAAGCTTAAGAGTTTGAGGTTGCTGTGGGCTATGACACTGTGGCTCTCTACCCAGGGCACAGAGTGAGACTCTGTCATAGATAGATAGTCATTCCCAAAGGTAGGCACTCTATTATTAACATCAAATTAATTGTAACACAGTTCATTATTCATCATGTCACATTAGGCTGTGCGACATATGGGTGAATAAGACCCCTAAATTTGACTTTTACTTCTTTCTTAAAATCTGTCCTAGTACGACATGTACCCTTAGACCCACCAATGCCATTCCTAAGTGTGTACGTCCTCCAGAAACACTTGCACATGTTAATATTACAAAATGTTCACTATAGCAATGTTTATAATAATACAACTTTGCAAATAGCCTAAATATTCACCAGTAGGAGGATGGGCCAATAAACTGTAGTATCTCCATACAATAGACTTCTAAACAGAAGGGAGTATGATTGGGCTCAGAGCTCCTTATATCAGCATGAATGAACCTCAGGGCCCGTCAAGCAAAGCAAACTGAAGAATAAGTATGGCATATACCATGTCTATAAAGTTGTAAAACATATAATACTGTATTTTTAGGAATACATACCAATTATAGGTTATAAAAAAGTTCCTGATAGTGGTTACCTCTAGGAGAGAGGAATGTGATTGAGGAGGGGCACACAGTGAAATTCAGTTAATGTTTGACAGAACCAAGATTCAAACCCAGGTTCATTTTATCTCATTTTTCAATTATTGCAGAATCTGTTGACTTTCCACTACAGAAAAATAAGAATTTGCTGCTTTCCTTCTCACCAGCTCTTACCACAATTCTTATTACTTGTCTTTTTAATGTAGTTATATCATCAGTTTGTTACATTAGTATAATCATATCAGTGTTTTCATTACTATTGCTATACAAACGCTACTCAGAGCTAAGTCACTCTATAAAAGGAATCATTTTCTTTTCCTACACTGTTGTTGATAGAACTAGAGTAACTCATTATCCTGATTTTTAAATTTCAAAGTTTTTGAGGTACTTACTAATTCCATCTTAAACTCTGCCAACTGTTTGGCAGAATGTGTCTAAATTGTCTAAGTTTCAAGATGTTCAGATGCATCAGATATGTAACCAATTTCGTCTTCTCTAGAAAATTACTCTCTAGACTTCTGACCAGTTCCAATCTGCACTTCTTATTTTCCATTTATGGTAGAAATTATCGTTATGGACTCTCTCTGTCCTAACACCCAAGGATTCTCCTTGTCTCTTGCCTTTGTGGCATCTTCCGTTTCCTGCATCTCATTCACTCTATTCTTTTACATCACACCAGTAGCTTCCTGATAGAAGGATTGCATGGGAAGTGATTTTTTGAGATCTTACATACTATTATGGATGGAATTGTGACCCCCACCAAAATCTACATGTTAATGTTCCAACAGTATCTCAGTATGCGATCCTATCTGGAGATAGGATCTCTAAAGACATGATTCAGATGAAGTCATTAGCCCTATTCCAACGGAACTGGTATCTTTATATGAAGAGGAAATTAGGACACAGCCTCATACAGAGAAAAGATGATGTGAAGACACGTGGAAAAGGCAACTATCTACAAGTCAAGGGGAGAGGGCTCAGAGGATAACAGCCCTGCTGACTCCTTGGATGTTGGGCTTTCAACCTTCAGGACTATGAGAAAACAAATTTGTGTTGTTTAAGCCCCTTAGTTTGTGCTGCTTTGTTATGGCAGCCCTCGCAAACTAATACACATTTATTGTACTTCACTCATTCTGACAGTTTGGCTGGGTATAGAATTCTATACCCAGAATTCTAGAATTTCCCTCAGTTATTTTGGCTTGGTCCTTTAATTTCTGAAATTCAATATTGCTGCTGAGAATTTCAAAACATTGCAATTCTGAATTCTATGTAATTTTTCTCCTTTTGGAAGCTTATATGATTGCTCTTTGTCTCTAGTGCTCTCAAATATCACAGTAACATCTATTCACGTTGCTCTATGCTTATATCTGTTTTGCCAGATACTCAATGGACCTTTTAGATCAGGGAAGTTTTCTTGATTAACTGTTGAATTTTTCAAATGATATGCTCCTTTTTTCTGTCTTTCCCTTTTTTCAGGTATTGGACTTCCTGAGCTCATATGATGCTATCTTCCTTTCCTCTTTGATAATCCATAACTTTGTGTCCTCGGAGATCTCCTAAAGTTACTTTTCTTGAAGATTCCCTCAACTTGTATGCAAATGACTCCATTGAGTTTTACATTTCTGCTTTCACTTTTATGATATTTTAAATTACAATAATATTTTATTTTCATAACCTGAATTTTTAAACATATCTTGAGCCTTCTTTTATAATTACAGTATCTTCTCAACTCTCTAAGCATAATGACTTTGCTAATGTTTCATCACTTCATGTAGCCTAATTTTCTCTAACATGTATTTTTTTCTGTTTTTATTTGTCCCTTTGTGTTATTCTCATACTGTTATGTTCATAGATTTCCTCAGATACTGACCAATCTTTGGCTGACTGTCTATCTTTAAGAATAGGAAATGTAAAACGTGAGTAGAAATTCTCAGTAACAGGTGGGTCCTGTCAACCATGGGCCTCATTGCAGGGCAGCTAGGTGTTTGCATTTTAGACTTTCCAATGTCACTATCTTTAGATCTTTAATCATACATTGGTCATATTCCCCAGGGAAATTCCTGCCAGTCTCTATCCTGAAAAGTCAAGACTTAGTTGCCAATGTTCTGGAGCCTGAGTTAGAAATGACCTTTTGAATAGGAAAAATGTGTAACATTGCTTTATATTCCAGTAACTTTATCATTTTAACACAAAAAAGAGGCTTGAATATATTTATTGAGCAGTCAGAACTTTCATATTATATATTTGATCTGATAATCTTATCATTATTTTACTCATAGCAAATGTGCTGAAGATAAGAAGTTAGTTATCGCACTGCATTTTCCTGAAGCCCAGAAAACTCTCAAAATAGGCCTTGTTACATAAAAATTAATTGGTTGCTTTGTTCCTACTTAGATTGTCATTAATTTGAGGACATAATTTAAGTGACAGTTAACTGTATCACCTTTGCTTCTCCTTATTAAAAAAGAAATACCTATTTAAAAATCTAATTAAGAAGGTTTCCTGAAATATTTATTTGAAAGCATTAACCTTCACTTTTCTTCGTATTTTATGAAATAATACAATTTCAGCTATTAATAAAGACAAGTATATTGGATCGCTATGGCTACATGACAATCCACTGTAAAGCTTACTGACTTACAATAACAAATATTTGCTCATTATTATGAGACTTATTACAGCATTATCACCATTTCACAGAGGAGGGAATCAAGACCAAGAAAAGTTGAAGGATGGCCCCAACACTGCTTCATCAGTGGCAAAGCTGAGGTCTGTCTGATCTGAGAGTCTTTAGCAAAAGCAGAGGTGATGCTGAGCACACAGAGCTTAAAGCTCCTTTTTCTTCCCCTCCACTCAGGGGTGTTCTGTTTCCTTCCCTGTGGAGCCACACATTTCACAGTGAGGGTGGTAGTGGAGGCATCAAGTCAAACCCTAGGGGGAGACATGGCTATAGCTGAGCATCAAAGCATGAGTTGAAATAAGGATGCCAGAAAGAAGAACTCTTGGGCCGACCCTCCAGGAGAGCCACCTCCAGAGACCAGAAAGTTGCTGCTGTAGAGAGGAAAGCGGGCAGGCAAGCAGAGTGATAGTGTGGGCAGCCTCTGGAGCCGGACTGCCTAAGTTCAAATCCTGGCTCTACTCCTTTTTAGCTCAGTGACTTTGAGCACATCACTTAACCTCTCTGATTCTTCACCTGTGCAATGTACCTAATAAGTACTTAGCTTGTGGGTTATTATAGGGATTGAGTGAGTTCATGTATTCAGTGTTTAAAATAGTGCATGACACACACCCCGTATGTTTGCTCCCACTATAGAATCTCCAGGCTCCAGGTACGACCTACATGTAAGGAAAGGGGAAACGAAAATGTGAAGCTTGTCCCTGGTGCTTATTATAGAGAACTATTACGTGTGTTGAGAGAGGGTAATGTGGTGCTGTAAAAAGAGGAGGAGGCAGAAAACCATTTAGTAGAGGAGAGATGTGGGCTTTTAGCCTTGAATTTTCTGATCAAGCACGGTCATGCTTATCAGCTTTTAGTTATCATCTAGAATTGTGACTCAAAATGGGCTTTTTATTTGTGATCTATTTCTTTATGACACCTTTCCTTGGTATTAAAGTGTAATGGCCTGTCTCAAACGGGGCGAAAAAGCAGAGGATAAAATACAAAGAATTACATTTGATGTGACTCTTGGTTTTTTCCCTCTTCTTTGATGCTATAAAGTGTTTTCAGAACAGCCAAGAGAAAATAGTGGATAAATGGTGCAGCTTCCTCATTTACCCACGTGGCATTTACCTCTTATCCAGCAACTCAAGTCACTTTCCTCCAAGAGCAATCTTCTGTAAGAGAATCCAAGAGTAGTAAAATAGGACAGAAAATACTTCTCCAAGAAATCAGTTCACCTAATTTACTTTTTATCTCCATATTCTCTGGCCTTTCTTTCCTTCATCTGTTATCCCAAACTCACATTCCAACCCTCTTGGATAAATTAAACTCCTCGCCTGGCCCACGCTTTCTCTAGACCAAGTTCATCTCTTCCCCTCATCATTTGAACAACTCCTGAGAATTCATCTTCTTGAAGAAAAGCATTTAATAGTAACTTCCCCAATATAAATACCCAAACCCTCACACACCTTTGTACCTGCCGCATACTAAGTCTTAGGGCTACAGAAGTTATTATTCAGCCTTTTGTCCTGAATGAGCTGATGGTCTTAGGTGGGAGAAAAGGCACGCAAAGGATGTTGAATCTGCCCTTCTCTGCCATACAGTCATGCTCATTTCCTTTATACATTGTCTACACTAGACTGTAAGCTGCACAAGGACGAAGGTTTTATCTGTTTTGTTTACCACTGTATAATCAGTGCCCTACAGAGTAGACTCAGTAAATATTTTATGAACAAATAAATGGCAACGCAGAATGGTCAGCAAATTGATGTTCTTCCAAGAGAAGAAATAGCACAGAGAAGGGAGTATTGAATTCTTTTGCAGAAAGGAGAACAGATAAAGGGGTGAGAAGACTTGCTGGAATGGTGACTCCTGAGCTGGGTTTTGGGGGGTGATACCTACCAACATTTCTATGCCTTTGTATGGTGTCTGACTTATAAAAGGTATGCAAAAGAAGTTTGCTGAGTTGATGAACTTTATAATTTATGAAGCAATTATATTTACAGCATCTCTATTACTCTACCGTCTATCATATTCCTGGGAAGGGGAGACATGGGCACTTCATGCTGGATGATGTAGCTCTAGAAACTCTCTCTGGTGCTTCTCAGCAGGAATACCTGCTGGAAAGCCCAGTGTGCGTGTGCGTGTGCGTGTGTGTGTGTGTGCATGCACGCTGGTCCTTGACCAACCTCAGAGACTGGCTCAGCCATTGGCTAAGAGAGAAAGAAATCTTAAGTATGTACTTTAGAAGAAGGGTTCCAGACAGGAAAAAAAATAGGAAAAGGAGAGATAGAGATGATTTCCAAAGACTGACCCTCACCTCACCCAGCAGCTAGAGCTCTTTTACTAATTCTTATATCTACCGTCTGAGTCAGTTTCAGGTCTTCACATTTCTGAAAATCCACTTAGTCATCATGTGGCAGGGGGAGAAAGAGGAAGACAAAAGGAGATCAAAACAAAAAAATTTTAGGTGAATTTATCTAATGTCCTTGCTGCAAAAAAACAAACAAACAAACAAAAAACAAGATATGAAACTTCGACTTGCTATTAGTTTATTTAAGGTTTCTTACTTTTATTTAGCTCCATATCTTTGCTGACATACTGATGTTAATGCTCAGGTTTCTGAGAACCAAAACCACTCAGACTCATGAGCCTCCTACTCTGGTGTGATCTCTGGGCTCTCTAATGCTTTGCCAGACACATCTTCTCCCTGGCTGATGGAAGATCACTGCGTCTGAGCAACAGCAGGTGTTAACAAAGATTAGATCCCTCACCTCCAGTTAATTCTCAATTTGTGTTTTTCATATGTATGTGCAGCTTCATCATCCACAACAAAGACACATTCTTCAACAATGCCACAAGGAGTAGAATCGTGCATCATATTTTACAAAGAATAAAGTATGAAGAAGGAAAAAACAAAATTGGTAAGTAGTATATCAGTATAAGAAACAATAGGTAGTATTGGAGGGATTACAGATTTCTTCCCGTGGCTTTATTAAATATGTATTGATGCTAAACATGCTTGTCATTTAAAAAACCTGTACTCACTTGATGAATAATTTCTGAGTATAAAATCTTCATAGTGTCCATAAGTATATTCTATAGCATGCCTTCTCATTTATCAGAGATTGAAAACAAGTACCTAGGGAGTGTCCATTGTGTGCCAGGCACTGAACTTGACATTGGAGAGAGAAGCATAGTTTTCTCCTGGAGCTTATTATGTTCAAGAAGTTAAAAGCAGACAATAAAAAAAAATAAGAAAATACAACAAGGGAACATAAAGAAATTAAAATGAGTCCCATTACAGAGATGGACTGGTAAAGAGTGGGAGTGAGTTCAGGCTAACTGAGGTTTGGTGACCAGGGAAAGTGTTGCTGAGAAGCCCAACTTTCAACTGAGACTTAAATAATGGGTAACTAGCATAGGGAGATGGAGGGCGAGGATGCACCAGTGATGAGCTGTCACACATGAGAAAATGCTCCAAAACATCATCTCTCTCATTATAGCCCCCACCACTTATAGTTTAGGCATTTTGATGAGACCCTTTGCATGTTCTATTATCAAATTTCCTGCCTTATGAAACGTATTGCTATCTATCAGGAAAGTTTGGGTAGATTTGTCCTCATTCCTTTTCCCAGCAAGATTTATCTTGATAGTTTTAATAATGACCTACATCAGTCAGTGTCCAATCAAAAGCACAAATAATTTGAGCAGGTAAAGTTTAAGCTAAGTAATTAACTGTAACAAGGGATTGGAGTAATGGAGAACTGGCTGGTTAAGGGTAAGAGTAATTCTAAGGAATACAGAGAAGATGAGCAGATATTAGGAGCAGCGACTACCCCTGAGAAGAACCCCCACTTCCCAACCAGGCTGAGCTGTGAGTCCTACTGGAAGGGGTGCAGTTGAGGTAGAGACATTTGCTAGGAACTCCGGGAATCTGCCCTCCAGAGTATTGGGGGAAGCTGCCTGGAGAAGCACCAAGGAAGTCATTCTCTGGGAGGTGCTGCACCAGGACTGCTGCTCTATGAAGCCATCCAGGGGAATCCCAGAAATCTGCCTTTTGGGAGTGCCGCACATTGCTGGCCAGCACACATTGCAGCTGCTGGGTGCCTCAGAAGGCTGCTGAGAGGAGCATACTAGAGTCAGGAAGAGGAAACCCTTTTCCTTCTCCAGTATCCCTCCAGGGCTGACAGCTAAACAGTGGACCAGCTGGCAAAGGAGAAATATTTATAAGATCCAGCTGCATTATTGCAAAGAAAGCAATGAGGGTCCATTTGGAGCTGAGGGAAAATAATATCTGGCACAAAGTCCAAAAGACCTGCTCATCAAGCTTTTAGGCAGGGTGAGGTCGGAAGGATGTATCAAAGGTGTCAGCCATTGCAGTAAGAGACCAAAAAGAGCTCAGTGATTCAGAACTCTTCAGCACAGCAAGATGATGACATTTAATAATATGCAAAGGGAAAGCCTTATGTTCAAATTCAGCAGAACTATCTTGATACCGTGTAGGAGAAATGTTGCTCAACATCGTAAGAGGAACAGATTGGAGAGTGGAGATGAACGCAAGCTCAGTGTGAGTCACCAGCATAATGAAGCTGCCAAAATAAATCTGCTTTGACCCCATGCTGCACATGTTAAAATATAATAGGGAGAAATAGTTAGCTGTCTCCTTCAGATCAGATGACACCCGGGACGTTACATTTCATGAGAGTCAAGCTAGGTGGGTATGGTGACGTTGAGCATGATTTAGGTGTTCCTTAACTTTGATGGAGTTGTAGTTGAACACATCCTCATGTTCTCAGCATTAGTCATCCATCCTTAAGACAAAGCTTCTCCATGAAGTCCTCTGTGACCATTCCAGCTTGAAAGAATTCTTCCCTCTTACCCACAGCTAATATTTTACTGAATGGAGTTAAACTGAAACCTTTTCCTCTTAGAACTGGAACCAGACAAGGTTGTCCTCTGTCAGCATTACTACTCAACATAGTGCTGGAAGTTCTAGCCAATATAATGAGACAAGACAAGGAAAAAAAGGGCATCCAAATGGGACCAGAGGAGGTCAAACTCTCCCTCTCTGCTGATGATATGACCTTATACTTAGAGAACCCCAAAGACTCAACCACAAGACTTTTGAAAGTCATCAAAAGCTACAGTAACGTCTCAGGATATAAAATCAGTGTCCACAAGTCAGTAGCCTTTGTATATGCCAATAACAGCCAAGATGAGAGGCTAATTAAGAACACAACTCCCTTCATGATAGCCCCAAAGAAAATGAAATACCTAGGAATATACTTAACAAAAGAGGGGAAGGACCTTTATAAAGAAAATTATGAAACCCTAAAAAAGGAAATAGCAGAGGACTTTAACAAATGGAAGAACATACCAAGCTCATGGCTTGGAAGAATCAACATTGTTAAAATGTCTATACTTCCCAGAGCAATCTACTGATTCAAAGCCATCCCTCTTAAACTACCAACATCCTATTTTCAAGACTTGGAAAAAATGATTCTGCGTTTTGTATGGAACCAGAAAAAAACCCATATAGCTAAGGCAGTTCTTAGTAATAAAAACAAAGCCGGGGGATATCACCATACAAGATTTTAGGCTATACTACAAGGCCAAAGTGGTCAAGACAGAATGGTACTGGCACAAAAATAGAGACATAGATGTTTGGAATCTAGTAGAAAATCAGGAAATGAAACCAACAACTTACACCCACCTAATCTTCAATAAACCAAACAAGAACGTACACTGGGGGAAAGACTCCCTATTCAGTAAATGGTGCTGGGAGAACTGGATATCCACATGTAAAAGACTGAAAATGGACCCTCACCTTTCTCCACTCACAAAAATTGATTCAAGATGGATAAAGGACTTAAATTTAAGGCATGAAATGCTAAAAATCCTCAAAGAAAGCATAGGAAAAACACTGGAAGATATTGGCCTGGGGAAAGACTTTATGAAGAAGACTGTCATGGCAATTGAAACAACAAAAATAAACAAATGGGATTTAATTAAACTGAAAAGCTTCTGTAAAGCTAAGAAGACAACAACCAAAGCAAATAGACAACTTACCCAATGGGAAAGGATATTTGCATATTTTGAATCAGATAAAAGCTTAATAACTAGGATCTATAGAGAACTTAAATTAATCCACATGAAAAAAGCCAACAATCACATACATCAATGGGGAAGAGAGATGAACAGAACCTTCTCTAAAGAAGACAGGAAAATGGCCAGTAAACATATGAAAAAATGCTCATCATCCCTAATTATTAGAGAAATGCAAATTAAAACCACCCTGAGATATCATCTAACTCCAGCGAGAGTGACCCATATCACAAAATCTCAAAACTACAGATGCTGGCGCAGATGTGGAGAGAAAGGAACACTTTTACACTGCTGGTGGGATTGCAAACTAATAAAACCTTTTTGGAAGGAAGTATGGAGAAACCTCAAAGAACTCAACCTAGACCTCTCATTTGATCCAGCAATCTCATTACTGGGCATCTATCCAGAAGGAAAATAAAAAAAAAAAAAAAAACCTTTAATTATAAAGAAACTTGTACTAGACTGTTTATCACAGCTCAATTTACAATGGCTAAAATGTGGAAACAGCCTAAATGACCCTCAACCCAGGGGATTGGCAAGCTGTGGTATATGTATACCATAGAATACTATTCATCCATTAAAAACATGGAGATTTTGCAGCATTTGTATGAACCTGGATGGAGGTGGAATACATTATTCTTAGTGAAGCATCACAGGAATGGAGAAGCATGAATCCTATATATTCAACTTTGAGAAGAAGACAATTAATGACAATTAATGACATGGTGGGGGGTTGGGGAGGGGGAGAGCAGACAGAGAAGGAGGGAGGGAGTGAGGGAAAGGAAATAAAAAGAAAATAGTGTGGCTAATTCTCATATCAATTGGATTTAATTTTGATCAAAGTACATTATTTGAACAATAATTTTTAATTCAACTTCTTAATATATTGTTTAGGATATTGCATCCTCATTTATAAGTGAAATATGTTTATAATTTCCCTTTTTTATAATACATTTTTTCTAATTTTAATATCAGGTACATCCAGATGAAGTAGAATGATTTTGATGTATTTATTCTTTTTCTATTGTCTATAAGATTTGGCATGATCTGTTTTTTGAAATTATCTTCTATTTTTATTTATGAAAATAAATATTCTCTATTTTTTGAGACTTTGGGAGAATAAAAAGTTAACTGATAATTCCATACTGAGCCTCAGTGTCAAAGCATTCTATGATAGACATACTCTTATCTGACAATGTGCATGTTACTTTTTTTGCATTATTATTATTATTGCTCAACATTTGGTTGTGGCAGTCATCTGATTTCTTTTCCAAATGTATTTATCTTTGTTCATTCTTTGCGAGGTTTTTGTTTCTAGTTCTTATCTTAAACATTGTTATTGTTATTAAATTTTAAGTCTCTTTAATTTTGTCAAGGCAAAAAGTGGAAACCAAATAAACACATGTACATGTATAGAGAAAAATAATAAAAAAAAGAATTCTTCTCTCTTTTGAATTCCTATGGCAACTATATTGGAGATGTCTGTTTGATAATTAATTGTATACAATTCTTCCTTTGTTGTCCTTTCATATTTTTTTCAATGACATAAAAATCTGGCATCTAAACAGAATGACTGTTAACATTTGTATACTAAATAATTTGAATATTACCTTGGTTACTTTTTTATATTAATTTCTTATCCATCCATATGTTTATTTGTTAACAAACTTAGGATGTGTTATATATACGATGAGAATATTTGTCAAGGTTATTACTATTATTTATTAGGAAAATGCAAATGAAGACCACAGTGAGATATTACTACATACCTATTAGAATGGCTAAAGTGTAAGACTGACCATACCAAGTGTTGACAAAAATATGGAGGAACTTGAACCTTTATACACTGCTCAGGGAAGTATCAAACTGTGCAAGTCCTTAAGAAAACAGTTTGGTGATTTTTCAAAAATTTAAACATACACCTACCATATGATCTAGGCTTCTAGCCATTCTACTTCTAGGAATTTACTAAACACACAAAAAACGAAAACATATATTCATGCAAACTTTTGTACATAAATGCTCATAGCAGCTTAAGTTGTAATAGCCCCAAACTACAAAGAACCTGAAGGTCCATCATCAGGAGACTAGATAAACTCATTGTTATATTCTGCATCCATATGATGGCATATGACACTCAGCAATAAGAAGAAATGAGCTGCTGGTATTTACAGCAACATACATTAATCTCAAAATAATTATGCTAAGTGAAAGAAATCAGATCAAAAAAGAATGCATATTGTATGAGTCCATTTATATAAAGCTCTAGGAAGTGCAAATTAATTAATAGTGCCAGAAAGCAGATCAGTGTCTGCTGTGGAGATGGCATGAGGGAAAGTGGTGGACTGTAAAGTGGGGAGATAAAACTTTGGGGGGGATGGATATGTTTATCTTGATTGTGCTGATGGTCTCGTGAATGTACCGATTGTACAAATGTTCTAATTGTACATCTCAAATCTGTTCTGTTCCTTATATGTCAGTTAAACCTCAATCAAGCTGCTTTTCCAAAAGATCCCTAAATCCCTTCCCCACCCATACTCTATTTGACGGATGAGAAAATTGAGGTCTGAGGACAAGAGAACTTTTCCAAAGCTATTCCACTAGTCCAATATACAGGAATTAGGTTTGTCCCCAGTAAAGCTTTTGGATGAAAATAGAAGAGCTCCTGGCAGAAAAGCTCAGTATATATTTTTCTCTGGGCCACACCCTGGGAGAGAAATGCTTCACTGTTTTTGTGTTTGAAAGCTTGATTTCCATGTGTCTTCCACACAGTGAAGATTACAATCCACAAAATAAAAAGACCACCTACAGAGTGGTAGAAAATCTTTGCAAACCATCTATCTGATAAAGGGTAGTACTCAAAATATGTAAGGACCAAATAAACATTTTTTTCTGAGGAAAACGTACTAAAGGCCAAGAGGTATATAAAAATGGTGCTCCTGAATCGTCAGAGAAATACAAATCAAAATGACAGTGAGGTCTTCCCTGTGGAGAAAAGGGAACTCTTGGACACTGTTGGTGGACATGTAAATTGGTACAGCCATTCTGGAAAGCAGTATGGAGATTCCTCAAAAGATTCAAAATAGAACTACCATACGATCCAGCAGTCCCTCTTCTGTGTACATATCCAAAAGAAATGAAATCTGTAACTGGAAGAAGCATCCGCATTCCTGTGTTGATTGCAGCGTTATCAACAGTAGCCAAGCTATGGGAACAAGCTAAGTGTCCATCAATGGGTGAAGGGGTAAAGACACTGTAGTACATATCTGTAGATATGTACTACAGTGGAATATTACTCAGTCATAAAAAGAAGCTGTTTGCAACACTGGTGAACTTGGAGGCTATCAGGCTAAATGAAATAAGTCAGACACAGAAAGACAAACACTGTGTGGTCTCGTTTGTATGTGGAATCTAAAAAGTGAAACTCTTAGAAGCAGAGGAATAGAATGGTGGTTGCCAGGGGCCGAGGATGGGGAAATGGAGAGCGGCTGGTCAAGGGCACAAAGTTGTAGTTACAAAATGAGCAAGCCCTGGGGATCTAATGTACAGCCTGGGTGGTGACAAATGTGTCACTTTGACTATGGTAATAATTATAGCATGTGTATGTATCACAAATCATCACACTGTATGCCTTGAATATATTTGATCTTTGTTTAATAATTAAATGTTTTAAAATTTGATAAAAGAAAAACTGCCCAGCCCTTGGTAGCAAAGCTTTCCTTCTAATTAGTTGGTATCCCACATAAGTATGAATCACTTTTGAGAGTCTAGATTGTTTTCTCCAAAAAGTACCACCCTTACATTTGTCTTGAATATTGTGAGGATTGAAGCTCAATGTTAATTCAAATGGACTAATTTGTTGTTTTAGGTCTGAATCGTTTGCTTACCAATGGCTCCTATGAAGCTGCATTTCCCTTGCATGAGGTATTGTGCTGCCTTTAATCTTTCCCTTTTTTTTTTTTCAATGTTTTGTTACTAAAATCAGCTTCTAAGGATCAGCATGAACTGAATCTGTTGATATGTCTTTGTTCAGAATATATTTAATACATTCAGTGGGTCATTAGGGAAGCGTCTACTTGCCCTGTTATATCTATCTCTTCCTCAATATAGATTTATTTCTATATGTCTTTTTTTTTATAATTGCAAGAATACTTACATCAGGAGTCACTCAGCTTAAATACTGAACAATAAAAAAGGGGGGGAATAAAACAGTCACTCAGCATGAATTCAGAACAATAGTTTAGGAACTTTAAGTCATAAAATTTAAAAGGCAGTGAAAATTTGCATAAAACACCAGACCCAGGGGGAAAATGTTCTTGAATATATATATATATTTAGTCCTTGCAAAAATTAGTTTATAGCTATTCCTTGAAAGAGTGGAAGGGTAGTCATCTTGCAGAGCCCAACTTGGTAACCAAAGGGCGATTAAATGGAACTTAATAGCCTTGTATTCACTGTTCACCTAAGATGTATAAATGTTAATCTTTTTTTACTACCTGGTCTTTGTCATACATAATGACTTTCATATATGTGGCTGTGACTACCTTTAACTGTTTTCCCCCAAAGACCTTGGATTGTTTAACCCCGAATCCCCCTACACATTGGTTTTTTGGAACATAATCCTCATGATGGTTGATATATTGTTATTGTTTTTATGGCATTGTGCCCCTCCTCTGGTTACTATATGACACAGAGAATACAAAGATAGTTGTCACATCTCCTGTCCTCTGGGACCTCACAAGCAGCCAGGGTGAAGCTACTGTTAGAGTGATCTTTTTTTTTTTTTTTTTTTTGTAGAGACAGAGTCTCGCTTTACCGCCCTTGGTAGAGTGCCGGGGCATCACACAGCTCACAGCAACCTCCATCTCGTGAGCTTAGGCGGTTCTCTTGCCTCAGCCTCCCAAGTAGCTGGGACTACAGGCGCCCACCACAACACCCGGCTATTTTTCTGTTTTTTGCAGTTCGGCCGAGGCCGGGTTTGAACCTACCACCTTCAGTATATGGGGCTGGTGCCCTACTCAATGAGCCACAGGCGCCTCCCTAGAGTGATCTTCAGAACAGTCTTCTATCAGAAACAAGGATAACAATTTGTCAGGAAACCTATCAGAGGCTAGTTCTAACTCTCTAAGTTGGCAAGTCTTCCAAAACACACTTTTTGTTAGACTGGCAATGTTTATTCTCTTGATTCTAAACACCAAGAGGGTGTGACAGGTGAGGTAGACTTTTAAAATCTTATTTGTTAAGAAAACTAGATACTTGAGATCCTGTTGAGGGACTACCAGGAAACGTCTGTGTAGTACTCCTTTACTTACACGAGCAAACATTTCGACACAAAGGGTTGCTAGAGCCAAAACAGGTATTTCTGAACATTAAAGATAGATGCTCCTCCTCCTCCCAAAATTTCATGTGGCTTCCTGTAGCAATTAGTTGGCCTTGCCCAGAAAGGGTGTTGGTGAAAATGACAATGACTCCCAGCCGTGGTATAGCCACGGCAGGGACAGTGTCCAAGCAATGACAGGTGGTGGAAGCATCTGTGCAGGGAGGTGGTGGGAATGAAGAGACACAGCTACAAAAGCCCAGAGGAACTGACTCGCGGCCTCCTCTGTGACTTTCCCATCTCGGCGAAGCTCTATATTCTACAAGAAGAGAAATTTCGAATTAGGAATAACAGCCGCAATAATAGCATCATTGTTCTTTTGACTTTTTACTCTCAGTTTAACTTGATTATATTATTTAATCTCATAACAACCCACAGAGGCAGGAAGGCAGGAAGGGCAGATACCGTTGCCCTTGTTTCATGTTAAAAATTTAAACAGGAGTTTAGAAAAAGGTTAAACCTCCTCTGAAGCACACTGAGTTGGTGGCTGAGCTGAGACTAACCTGAGTTTCTTTGCTCCCAGCCCTGTGTTCTTTCCATCAGGAAAGGACTCTTCATGTTCCTGTGAATAATTTGGCTCCAGAAAGTACCTTTGCCATAAACTGACCTCAGAAAAACATCTACCTCTCCGGCCCTTGGTATCCTTCTTTGTTCAATGAGGAAGTTGAATTAGATTTGAATTATTAGAATTCGGAAGTGACTTTCAGCATTTACAGTCTAGGATTTTGCTGCAGATAAGGCAGCGTGATTAGGTTACAGCTGTGGACATTTGCCAACTACCCTGTCTTGAAAGGAGGAGGAACAGAACTAGTGAGCCTTGGGTGTGACCCCTGGGCCACTTTACTCATTCAAGCCACAGGAGAAACCGAATGAGGTGAATATTATTAGTTCCATTTTAGACTAGGACACCAAGGCTCAGAACATTAGAGGGCTTGTCCATGGTCTCCTAGGGAAAAAGCAGCAGAACTGAATTCGAACTTGGTTCAAACCTACTTGATTCTAGTAAGCAGGAACTTCTTACATCATCGTCAGCAAGACAATGTCTAGAATAGCTCATCAAACTGCCTTCCCTTTCATAGAGAGGCTCTTTCTTACTGGTATCCCCCTACTCCTGCCATAAGGGACTAGCACCACCGCTACCTGAAGGCTTTTGTGGGTATCTCCTCACTAACTGTGGCGTTTCTATCCCAGGGAAGTTACAGAAGTAAAAACTCCATTCGAACCCATGGAGCGGAAAACCACCGACATCTCCTCTATGAGTGCTGGGCCTCCTGGGGTGTGTGGTATAAATACCAGCCTTTGGATCTTGTAAGGTGAGTGTTTAACCAGCTGCAAATATAAAACTTGTACAAAATGATTAAGGCAGACTGTCAACTGGGACAAACCACTGTTAGAACAGAAAGAGTGTGAAGTATCCAGCTCTCACTATGATCTGGCTTCTTCGCAAGAAGGCAACTCGTCAGAGGACAGCCATTGTTCTTGGTAAACCTGCCCTTCCTCTGATAAAGGTGGAGTTTCCCCCTACAGGGTCTTAGGAAGGGGTCCAGGGAGGGGCATATAAGATCAGCCAGGCCTCCCACAAGACTCCATAAGAGTGGGTCATCCATGGACTGTTACTGACAAATCATTTTGCAGAAAGGTAACACTGCTTACCTCAGTTACTGACAAAGTATTAGTTCCCATCAATGCAAACAGGGCATATGAGGTACTGTCATTCCAATAAGTAGCAGGTTTATTTTAGTTTCCGGTTAAAACTGATAACCTTTAAAGATATTTTTAATCTGCATATCAAAAAGTCTATCTACACCTTTAACTTACAATAATTGTACAGTGAAAGTGTATGTTGTTTTTTTTAAACTGTCTAAATCTGTCCAATTTTCTACCTTGGCAGCCTTGTGCTCTGACATCTCATTGTTTATTAAGACTGGTTATTAAGATTAGGTAATAACCCATGCTTCATGGATTTCTTATTAAAGAGAAAGTCATGTCTCATTTTCTAGAGTATCGGGGTGTTTCGCTTATATCAGGACTCTAGAAAAATAAGCCCAGAGGAGGTGGGGGAAAAGCTCACTTTATATTTTATTCCCTTGGGTAGTGATCTTCCTAGCAAAGCCCTTGTTACCTTGGCATTAATACCAAGTGTTTCTTCCCAATGTTGCAAAGGACAGTGGTGAATTATGGTCCTTGTGTTGGTAACAAATAAGCCAGATGATCTGGGTGAGTGGAAAATATTTTCTGAGATGGGATCATTTTCCTTTGTCCAGATTCAATACATGATAAATAGTGTGGGGGGGAAATAAAAGTAAATTCTCTTCCCAGCCTCCACCTCATGTTATAGGATGACATTGATTAGAAGTTACAGATAATTGCTGCAGGCAACACATTTCCCGTCCATGACAGTGTTTTGATTAAGAGTCTGTGTTTAGTCGATGAGTATTAATTAATTGTCCCCTGTGTTTCTAGAGCTGTGCTAAATACTATTGGCAAAGACGAGCAGAAGCCAAGCTCTCTGGCTTCGAGAAATTCATTTCCTTTAGGGACAACAGGTCCTGTACACTTGAGACATCTAGAAAAATAGACAAGACCATGTGTAATTAGGCAAAATGTGTGACAGAGGCCATAAGTTTTACACAGATTTAGAAAAATGCACGAAAGGCTGGAGCTGAGCCCTGGAAGAGTGGGATTTGGTTGGGCGAGAAGACAGTGTGAGAAGCACGGAAAGAGAGGAGGATGAGTAGGGGACCTCACCTCTCACAGGACTTAGTTCTCAGCCTGCAGATTGTACATCCTCTTAATTCTTGAATCTGGCCAAACGCCAGCATCTCAGAGCATCTCAGCATCTCCACTGCCGTCCCCTGTTACCTGGACCATGACAGCTTTCTTCTACTCGGTGTCCCTTTTTCCACTCTGGGCCCTTCCATTTCATTCTGTATTCTCAGGATAAGCTTGTATATAATCACGTTCTTTTATGGGAGGCCTAATTCTAGCTCTGATAGAGAGAGTAGAAGTCACAGTTTCAGCCCAGAGCCTCAATTTGATCAAATGTTCCATTCTCTAGGCTCGCCTCATCCGCAGTTTACCAGTAAGGCCACTACAAAGCAAAGTGACCGAACACAGCATTGTAACACTTACCTTTACACACTGCGCTGTCATTTGCAAGGCTGTTGTGTCTTTAACAGGCGGTACTTTGGAGAGAAGATTGGGCTGTATTTTGCCTGGTTGGGCTGGTACACTGGCATGCTCTTCCCAGCTGCTTTCATTGGCCTGTTTGTCTTTTTGTATGGAGTCACCACGCTGGATCACTGCCAAGTCAGGTACGGGGAGCCCCTGGGCAAGCCTGCCTTTGCCTACTACTTAGAGACGGCTGTTCGTGCCTTGAGGATGTTTACAGACTGTAGACACACTTAGTTTTTTTACTCTCACTTCCTTCCCACTCTCTCATAGAAAAGTTCAGTTCACAAGGTTCTCTCTGTCCATTGCTCTGGATGCTGCGGTCTTTACCTACCACGGAAGCAAAGTCGCCTTTACACACGTACAAAGCACCGTACATCCATGAAACAAATCGCTTTCATTTGCTGGCTGAAAGTGCTCTCTTTCTGACATTTTCACCTTTCTTTCAATTGATAATGCAAAAGAGTGAACTAACAAGCCTTTCTTATGAATTACATGTTTTTTACAAAAACCTTTTAAACCTAACCCAGAAAGACCTCTTACCAACTAGCTAGTGCCTCGGGGATGGTTCCCTGTTGACAAGCGTTATCTTAGTTTCTTATCAGAATATAGATAATTCGTGGAGATCTTATTATAAGGCTGGACAATGATGTGAAATTATAGATGTCCCTTTTAAAAAGTAATTGCAAAAATAAAAGTGAGGGAGCATCCCACCTCCAAAAATGTTTTACTTTCTGGTGAAATTGTTAAGGAAATGCAGTTTTCTCCCAGGATAGGACTAAAATCTTACTCCTTTTTATTTATTCTTCCATAGTGGTTTTAATTTATCATGCACATAGAGATCAAGATGGGCATTTTTAGGTGTCTTCCCAAAATTCAGTATGAAATTGCTTCAGACCTGTGAAATGTTATGAAGGACTTATGTATAATTGGGGACATTAACAACTCGTGTTTTGCTTTCCGTATTTAACTTAATATGTAAAGCTTACTTAACTAATATATAAAGCTGAGGAACAGCCTTATAAATAAATGGGTCTATCAGCGTATTAAGATGTGCAGGAAGTTATTTACATTAATAACAGATAAGCCTAAGAAGCTTCTAAGGACAGAAAATCAATCTCCTGGATCTTATTTACTAGTTGGACATTCTGGTGAAGTTGGAGAGAGACAAATCTTTCATGTCATCAAAAAGCCATCTTTTTCTGTTCTCTTTTTCCAGTAAAGAAGTCTGCCGAGCTACGGACATCATCATGTGTCCTGTGTGTGATAAATACTGTCCATTCATGAGGCTCTCAGATAGCTGTCTTTACGCCAAGGTACTTTCAAATACACAGCATTTTTGGTGGATTGAATTTAACAGACACCTTCCTGAGGAACGGTGGGGTATCTATGCTTTATAATTTCTAGTATTTGATTCTCAAGTTAGTGTTGTAGGATAAAGTTAGCTTTATCATTCAGTATTCTAACTCAGATGTCTTTTTTAGCGTACATATACCAAGGATGCCAAAAAAATGTATACACATTTTAAGAGCAATAATTATACAATTCCTGCCTGTTGCATGGTGATGCTAACATTCATTTGATTAATGTCATCTTTTTAAGTGAATGTCATACTACACGTTACTACTATAACTCAATTCAACTTTGAAAAGTAATACACAGATAACATCTCTTAAAACGTGTATTTTTCTGGCCCTCCTGGTCTTCAAACATATATGCTGTTATTTCTAATCTTTGATTCTCAAGTCCATGTTGCAGGATCGACTTATCTCTATCATTCAGTGTTCTTGCTCAGTTATCTTTTTTAAATGCACACATACTTAAACGCCTGGCTCCAGATATCATCTCAAGAAGCTGCAGCATGGCACAGCACCAAGGGCACCGTTGCCAGAGTCAAAGTTCAGTTCAAACTTCAGCTCTGCTCTTTGCCACTTATTTGTCTCAGAACAAGTTCTTTAGTCTCTTTGAGCCTTGTTTTCTCCTCTCTGAAATGGAGAATGTGATGCTTGCTTCACCTGGGGTTGTTAGCTGTGTACTGTACCACTGTATAGTGAGGGCAGTCCTTAGCAAATAGTAAGACCTCCATAAATGACGCTGCTGTCATTTTCCTCCTCTTCGTTGTCACTGTCGTCAAAAGTGACCTGATTCGAGGCTTGCTCAGCTGCTTATTAGCTTAGCCTTGCACACGTGCAGCCTTTCTGAGAATGAGCTTTCTCGTCTCTAAGATACAGGTAAAACCTGCCCTCTGGGTCCTGGCATGTCATGAGGACTGCAGAAGAGACTATAAGCAAAAGTGCTTTGAAAAAAAATACAAGGCCCTATTATTTCTATTACATATTATCACATGTACCTTTCTCATGGTATGCCTTACTTTATTAAAATATTAGATATGTTCATCAAATCCCTAGAGGTTTTTTTTTTTTGTTATTAGGAGACTTGTCACTAACACAAAACAATAGCTAGAGTTTAGATTAATGACAACTTTTCTCAGACCCGCTATCCATTGGCTTGCCCAGACTCCAAATATGCAAGGGGTTGGCAGATTTTACTGAACCTTTGCAGTCTCTGCTGCCTGGACCTATCTAATTAATCTGCTGGCATTGCAGACTTTTGTTAATTTTAAATGAGAGAACATTTGATAGGCCACCCAGGATCTGCCCTATCTATGATGTCTTAGCACTGCAAGGGGCTGGCCAGTCTGTGTGGGAGGAGCCCAAACCACAGCTGTGGTTTTACAAGAGTTCAGCTCTCAGTATATGTTGCAAAGGGACCAAAAAAATCACAAAGTGCTCTTCCTGTCTGTGGCAATCACACAGGTAGACCTGAGTAGATGGGGACACATTTAAGAGAGTGACCTTGGAAAGTAGAGATTTGGTGAGGATCAAGAGAGATATAATTCAGTTTAAAGGTCATGCAATAAGCCTGAATGTCTAAGGAATTTTAAAATGTCTAAGGAACTTAAAAATTCTGCTTTGAGGGAATCCCAAAAGCAGAAGTCAAGTTGTTTGTTGTTTTGTTTGTGTGTGTATGTATGTGTTTTTGCAGTTTTTTCTTTTTTCTTGAGACAGTCTCCCTCTGTCGCCCTGGTAGAATGCCGTGGAGTCATAGCTCACAGCAACCTCAAACTCTTGGACTCAAGTGATCCTCTTGCCTCAGCCTCCCGAGTAGCTGGCAATATAGGTGCCCATCACAACACTAGCTACTTTTTTTTGTTAGACATGGGGTCTCATTCTTGCTCAGGCTGGTCTCAAACTTGTGAGCTCAGGCAATGCACCCACCTTGGCCTCCCAGAGTTCTGGGATTTTAGGTGTGAGGCACCAGACCTGGCCCTATGTATGTTTTATTGGTTTGGGTTTTTTTTAATGAATGAAAATATACCTGAATGAAGCTTTCTTTTTAGGAGATCCTTACTAATTCTTTAAATGGATCATCATCAATAGTTTAGAGTGCTCAGATTTTATTTTGGCAGTTATCCTCCATAACATAAGATCTAGAACAATGGTAGTTATGATGGTTATAAATATAATATAATATAATATAAATATTATAAATATTAATCTTGGCAACGTTTATTATGTCCAATTCTCACAGCAACTTCAAGGTAAGTATTACTATTCCCATTTTACTCAGAGACTCAGAGGAGGTAAAAATTACCTATCTGTGGTCACACGGCGGTGAGTAGCTGGGCTTTGGCTTACTGGACTATAAAACTCGTTTTCTTTACTGCTGTGCCATACTGAGCCACAAGACGTTCAGATATTCAATAAATATGAATTTATTCATAACATTTGCTCTTGCCTAGAAACTTAGTAAAATGAAGGTGAAAAAGCCACATAATGACAGAGTCATCTAGGGTCTCTCTTAGAGATATCTATTAGAAATGGCAGAGTGATTTCAAAGGAGTACGGACACACAAGAATATTGGATCCAGTTGGAGCCCAGGTCTAGTCAAATCAGTCAGTAGCCATTCTGTTGATTGAGGTTGTTTTATCCTTAACACTTGCATTTGCAAGAGTCAGAAACCCAGCTCCAACTGGCTTAGGTGGGAAGAGACTGACTAAATGGCACATTTTTCTAGAAAAGATACCGGGGAAGCTCACAATACATGAGTAAAGAAGACTCACAACCTAGGACCATCCTCCAGGACTGCCCATGTGATGACTCTGCGGACAGGTCTCTTCAAACAGAGCGGGGAAGTGGCAGCCAGCTGCCTGGGCCCCAGATTCATGTCTTTCTTCATTTATCTCCTTAAGCATAATTTTGGTGGACATTTTAAATTCTTGATCTGCTGTCACAGAATATCTACTTCAGAAGGTGTACATTGCCTAGTTGAGGATTTTTAGTTGGCAGGGGAGAGTGTTGTTTTCTGCCCCAGATGTTCCCTTATTTTGGCCTATGGTTGCCTGGTCCCTGCAGGTGTCAATCACTTTGAGTAAGGTTCAGAAGCTAGTCTCAAGCCTGTGTCTCAAGCCTGTCATCCTAGTGAGGTACAGAGAGGGGAGGACAGTGTGCCCAGGCACCACTGTGGGCTACCACTCTGCCAGAGGATTTTATGGGCAGAGTTGTATGTTTAAACCTGCTTAGAACAAAACAGAGTGGGGAGGAGGCCCTCTCCTTTGACTGTGATGTGCCAGCTTTGGGGTTTACGAGGAAATGGACAGAGGAGTGGATGCCCCAGGACAGCTCCTACTTTCACCAATGTGTCAACCAAGCAGGACTTTGGGCATCTCCAATGTAACTCCAAGAACACCAGCACCTGTAGTGTGGGCTGTTGTAGCTGATTCCTGGGGGGTGGGAGCTAATTGTCCAGTGATTCTGAGAGAGAGGAACTGGAGTAGGACTTACTATTCATCTATCCTGATTTGAAATCTGCCACCTACCTCTACACACACACACACACACACACACACACACACACACACACACCAGTTCAAGGCAACCTCTGTCCCCCCTGGGTTTTCTCGGGGTCTTTGTTTTTTGTTTGTCTTTGTGTAGTGTTAATTGCTGAAATCTACTATCTTGCTTCTCCAGGATTGGTTGTGGCAACGGTTGCCATCACCCCAAGATAACCCACTATCTTCTAAGGAGCCTGAGTTGCCTATCACCCGGCCCCTCCTAATTCACATATTCTGAAATTGATAGCTGCTGCAGAAAACTCTCTCTGCAAATGTTCACATATCTGCTCCTGGGGAAGTACTCTGATTGATTCTCTATTGAATTAAGTGTCTCTTGAACACCTAGAAAAGATGATCGGGACCACCACAGTCCATTCCAGAACGGACACTGCTGGTGCCAGCTCAGCCTTCCACCAACTCCCAGTAAATACCCTGATAAAGATCGCAGACCAACCATGTACCACTGGAACTATCAAGCTTGATTTGATACCAAATGCCCAATATACAGCTTAACACTCCCTCTGACCCAGGAGATAGTAATAGATAAGCGTAGACGTTCAGCTCACAGCAGGTGTTTGAACGCTGCCCGTTGTTCTCACGTTCAAAGAAAGAGAAGGCATAAACTTTGGGAATAATCTGAAATACTTCACACTAGAATAAAACAGGAAACCGGTGGTACATATTTGAAAGGTTAGGAGAAAACTTCTAAATACGGATCAAAATTGTTCTCACAAAGTAATGAGAAAGTCGCTTGAATGCTATCACAATCAGGTTGATGAAAATATCTCTGATTGTATCTGAAGCCCGTACACTGTACCCCATGACTGAAATGTTGTACACAGATATGATTTAATAAAAAAGAAAAAAAAAAAAATTTCCATGGCCAGCCACTGATCTCCAAAATAAAGAGCCAGCTTGTCCTCAATCTTTCCACCACAGACCCCAATGCTGGAGACTTTATTTCCCAAACTTGTTTCTATGTGAATTTGCTTGTCGGGTTCTTTTAAACTTCCATTTGTCTCCATCCTCTTTTGGTAGAGTTTCATCGTGTTGTTACAGCCTTATACTCTACTTCTTTTCCTGTTTCATCACTGTTTTCCGCTTCTATAAAAATTCATAATTGATTGAGGAGGAAGCCTGTTATTATAAATTGATCAATCAGAGAGAGAAAGAGGGAGGGGGATGCTGAAAAAGGCAGCAGACGCATGAGATTTATAGAGTGAGAGATGAGACAGGGAGCAGAGATTCAGAAAGAAAGAAAATGAGGCTAAAGAGGGGGAATCAGGGAAAAAGGAGACACTAGATGACACAAGGAAAGACAAAGACTACACAATTAGGAAGAGAGCTCTCTGTTCCCAAGGCTTCCTCCAAACACTCTGAGGTCAGACTTCCTCTTTGCACAATATCCAGGCACAAAAGTGCACGCATGCACACACCACACACAAACACACACACACACACACGAGGCTGTCGTGTTTTAAAGCACCATTAGAAAAGTGACACCGAGCTGAAGAAGTCTCCTGTCCAGTGACCCAGACTGACACTCCTGCCTGACCCCTCCCTCCCAAGGCTGTCCCCCTCTCTCGAGTGACAGAGGCTCCCTCTCTCTGTTCGAAGCAGGGCCTCTAATTGTGCCACACAGCGATGCCACGGGTGCCCGGGCAGCCTCATGTCTCTCACTATCATTAGCTTTTCTTGCCAGGCGCTGAAGCCTTCCACTGCCACAACAGTAATTACCAAGAGATTAGGCAGGCATTAAGCACTCCTTAATTTGACACATTGCAATGATCTCCATTCAGCCTTTCTGCTCGAATAACTCTCAACAAATATTTCGGAGGCTACCAAAATAAACAGAAGCACTGTGTTTGCACAGCTGAGGCCTCCTTCCTGCTTCTCTAAATGCCATCAATTCCAGGTAGGGGCCAAGGTGGGGGGCATCGAGGGGATGGGTGGGTAGGGCACGATGGGGAAGGGCAGAAGAGAGATGGTCCTAAGTTAGCTGGGAAGCCCGAGTCCATACAGCGGGAAGCCATCAGTAAAACACTAACATATGCCCTGCTACAGCTGATGGCGATTTAATAGGGCCCATTTTTTAAGCAAGTCGTTATACAAAAGCCTAGTAAAAAGACATCAGTATTTATATAAAAACCTCCACATTAGGAAAAAATAATAATTACAGTGAAAGGGAGTTATGTTGTTGTTGCTAGATTATTTCAGTGGGTTATTAGTTTGGACATTATTCATTAAGTAATGCAATGGGAAAACCATTGTTAATATAGCAATAAATCCTAAAGGGACCCATCACATGGAAGATAAGATCATTTGGTAATTACCATA
The DNA here is from genome assembly GCA_963574655.1 of Perodicticus potto. Taxonomy (NCBI): domain Eukaryota; kingdom Metazoa; phylum Chordata; class Mammalia; order Primates; family Lorisidae; genus Perodicticus; species Perodicticus potto. The sequence goes on along the minus strand of CAUYRH010060134.1, from coordinate 85,743 downwards.
CACTACAAGTTCAATATTTCCTTTCACATGTTGTTGTTGTTGTTGTTGCTGTTGTTTCACCACTTGCACCCAACATTCATGTACACACCTTCCTCCCTCAACTAGTCTAAATTGGAGCTAGCTGGGAAGTCAGGAAGAGCATGACATCTGGGAGCTCTCTACACTCCTCTTAGGCAAGACGTGAGAGAGATCAAGTGGATGTCTGTGAAAAGCAGAGATGAACTTTCAGGAAAGTGAGCAAAGCTCAGAAGGGCCAGAAATTGAGTCATGGATAAATTGTTATGGGAGTGAAGTGGACTAATTAACAGTGTTATTAGATGAGAAAAATGGTCTAAGAACCTAGTATTAAAATAATTAGTATTCTTCCATCAGAGAAAGATGAGAAAGTCTATTCCAGAATCAGATACCAGGATCAAAGTACAGTAGAACCTCCATAGTTGACAACCTCCCTACAATGATCACCTCCTTAAGTTGACCGAATTGTCATAGACTGGACATGCACCATATGTACATATCAGTACAGTAGGCCTAGTCCTTATGTTGACCACCTCCATATGATGACCAGTTTGTTAGAGTCCCTTGGGTGGTCAACTTATAGATGTTCTGCCATTTATTTTTAATTGAGCATTTCTCACCCCTGAGAGACAAATCTACTATCCACATAGTTCTCGCAAGTACCAGTCATGTTCCCAACATGGTCAGGGGATCTCTGGGGAGCACCTGTGTCCAGGGAGCCACCATGGTCAGATGCTCTTGCCTTCAGTGCCAGTAGTTTTGCTGGTATAGGAGAACTCTGACTCAGGTGGCCCGGAGTCTTTCTTTCCTCCTTGGTAGGTGTCAGCATTAAACTTCTTTACAGATAAAGAGGGAAAATAGTGGAACAGATAGAGCAAGAGGATCGTCTCAGCTCTCACATATCTCTTCATGAGCACTTCAGCCAGGGATGATGGTTCTCAGACTCTCAAATACTGCTAAAGTATAAAGAGAAATATCATGACAGGTGTGATGTGCCTGTAATCCCAGCACTTAGGAGACCAAGGTGCATGGATTGCCTGAGCCCACAGGTTTGAGACCATGGGCCAAATTTAGCTCACAGTCTGCTTCCTACAATTAAGTTTTATTGCAACCCAGACACACTTTAGTTTACATATTGTTTGCAGCTCCTTTTACATAATTAACAACAGATCTTAGTACTCACAGTAGGGATCACATGACCCTCAAACACTAAGATATTTATTTACTATTTGGGCCTTTACAGAAAAAACTTGCTGATAGATGGATGAATTAATAAGTAAATGAATGAAAGGATGAAGAAATTCTAGATTGAGATGGATCAAAACCGGGGGAATGATGTTACTCAACAGTACTGTATATGCATCAAGAAGTTTCTAAAAGCAGGTTATATAAGGTTGTGTTCTCAGTTCTGTCATTTTCAGTGCTTTTTTTAATGACTTAGACCAAGACATAGATGGAAAACTTATCAGATTCTCAAATGACAGGAAGACAACATGGAGTAAGCATTCTAGATGATGGATCGAATATTCAAAATATCCTTGACAGGCTGGAACAGGAGACTAAGTCTACTCAAATGAAAGATAAAGGGGCAGATGTAAAGTTGTATAACTGGGTCCAAAATATCAACTTCTCAAATATACAACTGGGTGATGGCAGAAGGAAGAAAAACAAGCCCAAACATCAGCAGACTTCTGGGCTTGACAGACATATCACCTCAGGGGTGGATAAGACTGCCCCAAGAATCAAGTTTATTCTTAAGCTAAGGTATTTGTGACACAGAACAGTAAGATAAACATTACCTGTGTACTCCTAGGCAATATCTACCTTGTGTATTTAAGTCTAAATGGAAGTAAGTATTCATTCTCCCAACATTATAAATGATAAGTTCTTAAAAATGGCTGAGTGTTCACCCATGCAAAGTGACATGTTTAATATTTCCATATTTTAAATTCATAATGTTAAGTCAGGGCTACTACTGTCCTCATTTCATAGCTGAGAAAATTCAAAGGAAGGTCACATAGTCAGCATGTGGTAAGGTTGGGTGTCAGATATAGACAATTACAGAGCTCTCCCTCTCAGGTGCTCCTAACCACCACAGTCTCTCTGCCACTTCTACTCTGAGGCTGCATTTTGATGTAGTCATTGAAAAGCCAGAGTGTCTCCAAAGATGAGTTCTCAATGTGGTAAAGGAAAAGTTGAGAAACGTTCATATGCAAAAAAAGACTAAAAGGATGAAAGAGGTGAGATATAGCAAAGAGAAGGCTTGGATTAACCTTCAGTGAGATGAAAAAGCACCTGCTTGGTTCAACTGCAGGCCCCTCTCTCCAAGCCAGAACCATACCTGCTTATGTCCCCCACACATTAGGGGGACAGGTCAGTGTAGCAGCCCAGCCTTGCTGCTTCCTAAAACCACATGTCAGTCTTGAGACATGATCTCATAAGCCTTTATTTTACTCTCCTTGGTCAGAGTCATTGTGAGATAGTAGTGGAAGCCCTTCTACACAAAGCCCTTCAGAGGCCCAGATGCCTTCCATATTGAAGCTCCATTTTTCTATTTAGAACCCATATTTCCAGGGCTCAGGACCCTTCTGCAATTAATACAGAAAAAGCAGAATTGGTTCACACTGGAGGTTTCAAGAGGTCTGAAGGTGACTCATCACTTCTGCTAATGTTCTTTCTGCAGTTTCATAACCAGTAGGGAGGCTGGAACAATGGACAAGCTGCATGGCCCTGAAGAAGAGGACAGTATGGATGGTGTGGAGCACTTAGCTTCCCTCCCACAATTACAGTTCCAGAGTATTGACTGGCTACAATGGAAGGGCCATAGAGATACCTAATAATTGATGTATACTGTGTGTGAGGTATTTTACTGGGACTCCCAGAGACAAAATGACAAATGAGTTGCAGTTTTCACTTCTAGTAAACTAAATAAAGATACACAAAAACAATTACAACATTCAACAAGGAACATGAAAGGCAGAATTTCTTCTCATGAGAGGAGTCAGAGAAGGTCTTGGGGTAGAATTTTCACCTAGTGGCTGGAATTCAACAGGCAAAAAGCAAACAGAAGGGCTTGTCAAGGAGAGAAAACAGTAGGACAAAAGGCACTAAGGCATGGGAGTGCTTGGCGTGTGTAGAGCCAAGTAACTGGCTTAATGTGACTTAATTGCAGAGCACGTGTGAGACATGTTGCGGGACACAGGCCAGACCATGCTACATCATAAATACCATGGTGGAGAACTTAGACTACTCTGAATCCAGTGGAAAAAGGGGAAGGGAGACAAATCCAACTCTGCCATGGTATGAAGGTCAGATAAAAGGGCAGCAAGACTCTTTAGTTAGGCGTTGGAATAGTTATGGTGACCAAAAGTGGTGGTCTAGCCGGGGACAACGAACACTGAGCATCAGTCTTTGCTTTAGTCTACAGCCCTTTCAAAGCTTTCAGAAAAGTAACCGAATCATTTGCAGTCAGTGGCATCCTTCACTTCCCTCCGATTTAGAAGGCAATACCCCAGTAGAGACACACTTTCAGAACCAGTACTTAAACCAGGCTGGCTCACATTAAACATGGTGTCACCACAACCCATTCACAGTCACTGTCTACGAGGGCCTCACCTGGGAATAATTTAACTTCAAAACCTGCTCTCTGCCACTTTTATTCATTATTTCTGGTCCCACTCACTGCCTCGCCATTGTTCCAGTGGGGCTTATAAAAGCCACTTCCATTTCATGTCCAAGTATAGTAACCTTGGCAGCTCTTTTGGATAGCCAGAATTCTCCATGGTCCTCTTTTTACATGAGACTACAGCCCTATAGGGCTTTTCTACTGTCCGCAGACTTCAATCACACAAGTATTTAGAAAGGAGGGTTACACTGAGTTTCCAGCCAAGCAGCTGGACTCCGGCCCTGATTCTATACAATTAAATCCACACAGTGGTGCCACCTGGCATGGGGTCCTCCCTTCTGTGTCCCTGCAGACCTCCCAAACCATTCTTATCCCTGACACAAGAGTCTTCCCTCAATTACCAGGATTTGGCAGAGACCTTAACTGACCAGGGCATGACCCTGCTCTGCCTTTGTTTTACTATATTGGCTTAGAGGAAGGGACACACTCATTCTTGTGAGCTGAGCCCCTAAATCCCTCCTGTTCTCTCTGCCTTCCAGCACATTGCTCCTTGGTGAGCAGACCATCCCAAGCTTCTCCTGCAGCCAAGGCATTAGAAGAGGGAAGAAGACAGATAGAGTTGGGCACAGTCGGAATGAGGCTGGTGGAGTGTGTACTGCTACATAGGGAGATGGAAGGGCTGGCATACCAAAGGGTTTTCTGTTGAGAGGTTTAGAAAAGTGATCAATCTGGGCACAATAGCTCATGCTAATAATCCCAGAACTTTGGGAGGTCAAGGTGGAAGGATCACTTGAGGCCAGGAGCTCTAGACCAGCCTGGACAACAGCAAGACCCTATCTCTAAAAAAAAAAATGTTAAAAGAATAGCCAGGTATGGTAGGGCAGACCTATAGCCCTAGCTATTTAGGAGGATAAGGTGAGAGGATTGCTTGAGCCTAAGAGTTCAAGGCCACAGTGAGCTATGATAATGCCACTAGCTATGATAATTGCACTCCAGACTGGGTGATAGAGTCTTAAAGAAAAAGAAAGAAACATTAGAAAACTGTGCTCCAAGGGCAGGCCAAGGAAAAAAATAACTGCTTTTTGAGAACCAGAGTGGTCACAATCTGGAAGAAGTATATGGCTCTTCGGAAATGAATTACATTGTTCTGGGAGATAATAAGGAAAGGGAAATCAGTCTAGACCCACCATGTGGCAGAAGTGGGCAGGACAGCACTGCAGAAAGGAGCACCCAGATCCCGCGCTGTGTCCTCAAGCAAAATACTTGAATTCTGAAAGCTTTTGTTTCCCCATCTGTAAAATGGGGTGGGGGAGGAATGGATGCCAAGCTAGTGTCTTTAGGACACACAGAGACACCACCTGGGAACCGTAGAAGCTGTAGGTAGGCAACTTTAAGCCCCAGAGAAGGGAGGGATTTCCAATTACTGCAGCTACCAAACAATGAGATGGGGTATTTCTTGAGGTTCCATGTCCCTGAAAGAACCAGGGAAGCACAGGATTTTCTTTGAGACAAAGAATGAGGCACATGCAGGGGGTATTGGTGTAGCAATTCATGCATTGAATAGAAAATTGGGGCAGATGGATCCTGAAATCCCTCCCTGTCTGCAGGTCCTGTGATTCCTGATTTGCCCAGGCTCAGGAGGAGCACAGAAGCCCAAATCCTCTCAAACAGAAAAACTGTCACCCACTGGACCCTGGAATTGAGTCCCAGCTAACCAAGGGCCAAAATGACATTGGTGAAGGCTTCCCCATTGTTCAATTCTGTGTCTTCCCTTTGTTTACATTCAACTCCATCTTTTCATGGAGCTTGAGAGGGAGAGCAAATCACTCAGGGTTTATTTTGCCAGGCTCCATAAGTGGAAGAGTCTTGATATAAGCAAGCCCTGGGGGCTGCCAGAAAAGCCTCTGCCCTTAAATAGTAATGAGATCTATCGGTCTCCTTAACAAGCATCTTCCCTGAGTGCTAAGTAAACCATCTCCATTTACAGTGTCAATATCAACGCGGGCCTTCCCTGCCTCTCAAGCAGCCTGAACAGATTGCAATTGGCTGGCATTCCTGATTCCTGTGCTCAGTAAGAGCTGTCAATGAGTATGCCAATAAGATACCGGGGCTATTGATCAGTGTAGGCATTTAGGGGTCACCGGTCGATGGGGACTCTTGCCAAGAAATGTAGAAAATGATAGCTTTCAGATAAAGGCAGCAAAGTGAGGTTCCCGGAGGAGAAATAATATAGCTCAATTTCCCCTGTCCTGCTGCTTGTCAATTTCCCTTGGTTTTCTTGATGGGGGAGGAGCAAGCCAGAACAGACAGGGAGGGAGAGAGCCAGGAAATCAAGGGCACAACTCCAGTGTTTGACTGAAAACATCTTGGAGAATAAAAAAATCAACAGCTGCAATCAGACCACACGGCATCCCCGGACCACTGTCTGAGTTGAAAGAACAAAGAGAAGGACTCAAAGGGGCGATGTTTCTGCAAGAGGTAGAATCAGAGGATGAAGGCAAGGACAATGATGAACCTTACCCAGAAATGGGTTTTGATGGAATTGTGAAAAAATCAGCCAGAGAGCAGTTTGCTGGCTCCGCCATGTAAGTTCTCAACAGAAGTGGCCAATTCTGCTCCCACCAGTCATTTGTTGTCTGGGCTGGTCTTCATACGTTCTGAGTAGCCACCAAAGGCAGGTCCCCTCCGAAGCAATCTGACTTACAATAGTTCATCACAATAACACAATGTGTGCTATGGGCTGGATTGTGTACCCACCCCAAACTTTTAAAGAGGTAAATTAATTTGAGGTCATTGAGGAGGGCCCTGATACAATCTGACCAGTGTTCTTTAAAAAGAAATTTGGATACATAAGGAACACCAGGGATGTGTGAACAGGGGAAAGTATTGTGTGGGAACACAGCAAGAAGGAGACCACAGCAAGCCAAGGAGAAGGGCTCAGAAGAGATCGAACATATGACACCTTGATCTTGGAAGTCCACCCTCCCACACTGTGGGAAAACCACCCGCTTGCAGTATTTTGCTATGGCAGCACCGGCAAACTGGTAACTGTATTAAAGTGATGTTCTAAGAGTGGCCGAGAGGCTTAACATCACCTGTGCCCATCTGTGCTCCAGAACTTTTAGTACTTTCACATTGTAAAATGTTCATTCATTTTATTAGCTTTAAACCGTGTGCTGGCAATTCAAATTTAAATTACTCCATTTTACAGATAATTATTTGCATGGAAAAATCCAGTGTTGGTGAGCTCAAAACTTTTCCACTGTTGCTTGGTTTAGTTAGTCATAGGTTCAACAGATTATTCCAGATACAGAATATTCTTCTTTCAAGTAACCGGTCAACAAAATGACAAAAACTAGTTTAAAGGTCAGTCATCTATGATCAAAACCCTTCCAAGGTTTTAAACAGAATATGCCCTCATGCTGAGGGTACTGACACGCTGCATGGGGGCATCTGTTTATGCCTTCTCTTTCCTTTCGGAATGGGGCCCTTTGGTGACCTCGTATACCAGCTCATGGGGAATTGTTTCATTCCCTTAATTCAAAGCCACATCCCGACTTGCCTCTGAGACAGTGAAATTTATCTCAAGTCCTGCCAGTCAGACCTTGTACTTTAATTAAACACTGAAAGTTGCTTAAAGAGATAATTCAGCAACTATGTCTGAAACTTTAAGAGACATTGTGGGCACAAGATGGCGATGCATGTCAATGAGGCTTAGCAGCGTCACATTTCACCTGGTTCTTCATTCCTGTCGAAGTTCATTTACTGGTTGTTTCCAGAGATGTTTATCACCAGGTGAGAGAGGATGGTAGCTAAGGTAAGGTAGAGGATGGTCCAGGTGAATGCATATATTTCATTCCGCTTGATTCTGACTAATGACACTGAAAGGACAGCCAGGAACAAAAGCAAGGAAATTCAGCAAATCCGTGAAGAGAACAGGTGAAGAGGTCACACCTGATTGAGAAATATCAACCAAACTTCGGAAGCAGGGCAGTAAACAGGTAAATGACATGGAATCACAGATAAGAGGAAGCTAACTCCGGCAGCAAGGGGAAAGCCGGGGAACAAAGCTACTTCCCACCCCCGACAGACTCAGAAATTGGAGGCAGGGAGGGCTGCAGGGCCAGGCTAAACATACAAGCATTGGTAAAAATGTGCTTAAAAGAGCAGGCTCACAGGTGCCCTCATCTACCCATAAAACCCGGTGGCCCCTTTTTGCTCCCAAGGGTGTCTGAAGGGTTACCTATGGTAGGAGTTCTCAAAGTGTGGCCCCGAAACCAGCAACATTAACATGACCAGGGAATGTACTAGGAATGCAAATCCTCAGGCCCCGACCCCCAGCCCTACTGAATCAGAAGCTCTGGGATGGGGCTCCGCAGTCTGTATTTCAACAAACCCTCTAGATAAGTAGTACTCATCCTTTCTGCCACCAGGGGCTGGTTCATGGAAGGCATTTTTTTCCCACCACTGAGACAGGATGAGGATCTGACAGAAGGTAGCGCTCAGGTGAGACGTGAGCCTGAGGGGCAGCTGTAATACAGAGGAAGCATCACTCACTCATCCACCACCCACCCCAGCAGGGTGGCCGGTTCCTAACAGGCTAAGGTCCAGTACCAGTCCACCTCCTGGGCGTTTGGGACCACAGCTCTAGATGATTCTGATGCCAGCCAAAGTCTGAAAATCACTCTGTGTAGAGATTGAGGCAGGCAGGGTCCAACATTAAGGATAAGAGTCACAGGATGAGTCAGTTAATGAAGAGAGGGGCTTAGGAGAAACTGACACCAGGTCCTGGAGCCAGCCGGTGCCCGTCTTCTCAGCAATGCTGGCAGTGCTGTGATTTCTATGATCATGATTTCTTCTCACTTAGTCTTGAGGCCTCTCTAGAGAGTAGCCATAGCAATAGATGGCCACTATCTAAGATAGCCCCAATAAAGAAAAAAGTTGGGGGGGGGCAGAAGAAACACATTGAGGACGTGAAACCGTAATGTATAAAACAAATGGAATATTTGACCCACAAGTCCCAAAGAGGTCAGAGGTGTTGAAGTAGGGCCACAGGAAGTCCAGCGGTGACAGGGAACGTGCCCAACGAGCTGGTGAGTGAACCTATGGGACTCTGCTTTTATGAAGCCTCCTGGGTGATATCCTTCAGGCTTTCCCAAGGGGGGCAGTGCATCGGCTCGTTTACAGAAAACACTGCAGAAGAGAGAAACTTACTTACATGACTCTGGTGTTGGCCATTGGGTTTTACTGTGGCCAGTAGATGTGACATGTGTCAGGTTTGGGGTCAGTGAGATGAAGAACGAGGAGTCTGTGTCACAAACTACCACACAGGGAGAGGAAGTTTCAACTAGGCCAAAGGGAACAGGGCAGGACAGGGTTTCAAATAACTTACGTCAGCCTAAAAATGGCTGCGCAGGCAGTAACTATATTAAACAAGTTGATGACAGCCGTCTAGCTGCCATACCCTGTGTAGAGTATTTAAGGGTTCCTCTTAGGGAAATCGGGGTGGGGGGTGCTAAGAGAAAATATCTGCAGTTAGTGACACTACAGGTGGGAGGGGACCCCCAGTGAAAGTGTTGAGTCTGAGCCCATCAGCCTACAGGTCAACCCACCAGCCAGTAAGCCCCCTTCAGGTAGACAGAATGCCCCAAAGCCCCACCTTAGTTATGAACGATCTTCCGTGACAACCCAAGGAGCAGGGAAAGCCTCAAATGTGAGCGAGCGAGACCTCAAACAAAAACAAGCAAGTTAAGCCAGTGAGAAACTTGCAGTAAATGGAGCATTGTAAGGAAGACAGGAAAACTTTAGAAAGAAAATTAAAATGAGAGTTACTCATTTCAAGAGGATAAGAGAAGATGCTGCATTTGTGAAACGGTAACGGGAAGCTATTAGAAAACGGAAACGCTGAAGTAAGTTTCCAGTTCTCACTGAGGCAGCAAACCGGCCCAGGCTACGGATGCCTCCCTTCAAAAATCAACCTGGACAAATGAGAAATCCAGTGGTTCTCAGCATTTCACATGCATCAAAATCACAAGGAAGGCTTTTAATTTACTTTATTTTTATTTATTTATTGAGGCAGAGTCTCACTCTTTTTTTTTCTTTTTTTTTTTTTTTTACAGTTTTGTCCAGGGCCAGGCTCAAACCCACCACCCCCGAGTATATGGAGCCAGCACCCTACTCCTTGAGCCACAGGCGCCACCCAGCAGAGGTTCACTTTCACTTCCAGCTAGAGTGCATCATCATAGCTCATTGGAACCTCAAACTCCTGCGCTCCAGTGATTCTCCCGCCTCAGCCTCCTAAGTAGCCAGGACTACAGGTGTGCACCACCACACCCTGCTAATGTTTCTAATTTTTGTAGAGATGGGATCTTGCTCTTGCTCAGGCTGGCCTCAAGAAATCCTCCCACCTTGGCCTTCCAGAGTGCCTCTCAGAATGCCAATTATAATTGAGGTTATGGAGCAATTAGAACTCACATCTACATAGCTACTGCTGGTAGGATGTAAAACTGGTTCAACTGCTGGGGGAAATACATTGGCATTAAGAATGCCGAACTAAAGTTAAATAGGCACATAATCTCCATCCTAGCATTTTTACCAGTAGCCATATACCTTAGAAAAAGTCTCAAACATATGCACCAGGAGATATGTAAAAGAATATTTATGGTTGCATTATCTTTCATAGGAAAAACCTGTGTGAAAATCAAATGTTCATCATCAGTGCGATGAATAAATTCATACAATAGAATATACAGCAATGGAAAGAAATACACATTTAATTATTAACATATATAGATCTGACAACATACTACTCTAAATAAATACATATTTTGAAGAAATTATAGCATTATTCCATTTATGTCAAGGTCAAAATCAAGTGAAACTAAATAAATACATAGTTGAAGAATACCTATTAGGTGGTTAAAAAAAAAATCTATGTTTCTGAGTAGTTGGTGATGTTTTATTTTGTGATCTTGGTGGTGGGTATCTGGGTGGATTGTTTTGTAGTCAAACTGTACATTTTTCATAAACTTATACCTATGTATTCTGTACTTTATAATAAAAAATAAAAATGACAAAGATAAATTTTCTGAAATTAAAGATGAAAGAAAGGCATTGAATGGAAAGCAGGAATGGGGATTGGAGAATGAAGATGAGCAAATGGAAAATCTGAAATAAAACGTGATAAATCCTAATGTAATAGTCATTACTGGAATAGAATAGGTTAAACTCATCAATCAAAAGATAAAAAGTTTCAGAATGAGTTTGTTTTAAAAGAGATCCAGCAATACAGTGTCTATTAGAAACATACTTAGAACAAAAAGGCTAAAAATGTGAAAATTGGAAAAATACCCCCAAAACATAAGCCAAAATAAAGCTGGGTTAGCACTGTTAATACTACACAAAATAGAATTTAAGACTAACACAGAAAGCCCTAATGGATTAAAAAGAAAAGATCTCACATGACAAGGATTTTGAACATAAACATACCTGACAATGTAGTCTCAAAATACTAAACGCTGCAACTGACATAAATTAGATGGAGAAAGAGATGAATCAACAATTGTACTTAAAGATGTCAGCAGGCCCTTCCCAGAAACAAACCGATTTAGGAGACTAAGATATGGATGGAAATATAGAACAGTTCAAAAACCAAAATTATAAGTTTTAACACTTACCAAGTTCTACATCAAATGAATAGAAAAGTGTCTTAATTTGACTGCACACAGAACATTCATAAAACTAAATTGTATGGGCCATATAAAAAAACATAATAAGTTCTATAAAAATATCAGTATGACCCCAGCTAAGTTCTGAAACCATAGGCAGCAAAATTTAATATAAATAAAAAAACAAACTTTAAAAAAATATATGTGGAAGCTAAATAGTATATAAATAAATAATCATTGAGTTAAAACTGATATAAATAATAAAGTAAGAAAGATTTAAAGGTAAATAATAAAATATCTCAAAATATATGGTACATAAAATAGTATTTAGAAGAAATTTATAAATTTAAATAAATTAGGAAACAAGAAAGATTATTATTTTTTTTTTAGAGACAGAGTCTCACTTTGTCACCCTCTGGTAGAGTGCTGTGGCATCACAGCTCACAACAACCTCCAGCTCTTGGGCTTAGGTGATTCTTTTGCCTCAGCCTCCCAAGTAACTGGGACCACAGGCGCCCGCCACAACGCCTGGCTTTTTTTTGTTACAGTTTGGCCTGGGCCGGTTTTGAACCCACCACCATCGGTATATGGGGCTAGCGCCCTACCCACTGAGCCACAGGCACCTCCCAACAAAAAAGATTATTTAAAAAGACAAGAACTCAATATAAATTAGAAACAAGAAATGCATTAGATTCAAAGAAACAAGAAAGAAAATAATAAAAATAAGTGTATTTGTTCTGGTCCAGCCAGTAGAAACAAAACCCCAGCCATTTGAACAAGAAATGTTTTATACAAATGTTAACTTATTTGCAAGAAATTGTCTACTATAGTGGGGATAAAAAGAAAACACTAGAGAATCCCGATGGTTTAAGGCAAAATACCGAAGGAAGCCACAAAAATAGAAGAGGATTTCTTTCTAAGGCTGGGCTTCAGACCACCTGGCTGAGGGCACAGTAGCAGTATATTGGAAGAGAGTTCTCTGGGTTTCCCTGGACCAGAGCTCGTCCTACCTGGCCAGCCACGTCGACAGGCACAGAACCACAGAATGGCAAGCAGGAAATTCCCCAGGAGAAAGCGAAAAAGTGGAGACTGGCCAGCAGAAAACTGGCCACTGGGATAACAACAAAACTTGCAAAGATGCTGCCCATGTAAGTGCTGCTGACCAGCTCCTAGTCTGCACACGTAAAGGCATCCAGAATCCTCGCTGCTCCCTGCTCACCTAGACAGCACAATGCCGTCTGTGCACAGCGTGGTGCAATGTCAAAGTAACTGAGGCCTCTGAGGACAGTGTGTGGTAGAGGGCAGGAGAATGTGCATTCCAACACTGTGAAGATACGCCATTGCTACTGTTCAGTGAAAGCAAATTGCTAATGGTGTTCCCTTCAAACTGATATGGAGGGGGGGAAAAGCGTTAGCCGCATCAATAACTGCACACCAAATGCCAGGAGTTGTGAGAGAAGAGTCCACAGCTGCGTTTGGACCACCACCTGATTCAGTTTATGACAGTCCACAGTTATCCCCCAAATCCATCCAGCTTCTGCATGGGCCAAACAGGTGAATTAAATAAGAATGCGATAGTCACCACCATTCCTGCTTATTTAAGTACTAGATGCTGGCATAAATCTCTGAAATCTCCCCCAAACATACAATATTGCCTCTGATTTATTATCTGGGTATGGAGGAGGAGATCCAACAGATTTTATTTAGCCCTTCCAAACAGGATGGCCCTCATTCCATGGGTCCATAAGCCAAAGTGAGGATACTTCAGTTTCAAAGCACAGTCAGGCCTCGGTGTCTGTGATTTCCACATCCGTGGATTCAACCAACTTCAGACTGAAAATTCCTGGAAAAAATACATTGTGTCTGTACTGAACACATACAGTCATTATTCCTTAAACAATACAGTTAACAACTATTTACACAGTATTTGCATTGTATTAGGTATTATAAATAATCTAGAGATGATTTAAAGTATAATAAGAGGATGTGCATTCGTTATATGCAAATGCTACACCATTTTATATAAGGGACTTAAGCTTCCATGGATTTCAGTATCCACAGGGGATCCTGAAACCCATCCCCCAAAGATACCAAGGGACAATTTTATTTATATTACAGCTATACATTCAAGATCTGGGGAAATAACCTGCTGGGTGGGTCTGTGGAGGAAGTAGACCCACTGTGAATCAAACTTTAGCGAAGGCTCCATCTGTGCACAGCGTGGTGTTACCCGGTGGCTCAGAGTCACATTTGGGGTTCCTAAGAATTCATGTCAATTCATAGCCAGTGTCCAGTAATCTCCAAAAGTTTTCTGTATTGTTTTTTCCAAATGCACACTCTAGCCAAAAGCCCTAGGTCCCTTTAGATTAGGTTTGGAAGAAGATGTATTTATCCCTATGTGAACAAAAATAAAATCTTAATCCCCCTCCTCCCAGCAACTGACTGACTAGATTTCCTCTTGGCCAAGGGGACCCCCTAAAACTGAGTTGCTAGCCATGAGAAAGGAGGTCACACATGCCTCATCATGCCCCCCACATTCATTAGCGATGTCTGTTGTGACTCACTAACCAGCCTACGGCTATGCAAGACCCACCTGCAGGTTCTTAATATACACTACAAACCACGTGCTTCTGGGACAGGTCCTGGAGTTTGTCTCTGATTAACAGACCCTTATCTTAACTTGACATTCCTTTTCGCTGACTCCTAGTCTGTTAGAGCCTAACTCTTCCAGCCAATTGTCAACTGAACAATCTTTCAGCTCACCTGTAACCTGTGGGCCTCTGCTTTGAGGAGTCCGCCCTTTGAGAGCCAAACCAACATATGCCTTCCACATACTGATGTATAACATTACCTGTAATTCCTATCTCCCTGAAATCCAGTTACTGGACTGTGCAGGACAGAACTGGCAAGGAGGAAAACCTACACCACAGTGTCAGTGGCCTACCTTGGTAGTCGAGAATCTGCCCACTGGAACTTTGCTAACAGTTTCCCAGAGGTGCTCATGGCTGCTGCTGCTGGTCTCGTTTCCTAGAAAGAAGCCATAACTGTCATAGTAATGGACTTGCACAAGTGCCATCAAAACATGCTGGGAATGAGCTCCACGGAGTGTCCTGCACGACAGCTGAGCACCTCCAAACCCAGCAGGAAGAAACATACACTGGACACAGGAGGAGCAGCCCCTTCTTCCCAGAGTGTCCCTTTATCTGCTGCCCCACTCCCCTCCACCAGCAAAGATGACCATTGTGTCAGCTTGCAAGGAAGAAATGTTCCGGTGCCCTGAGGTGGCAACCAAAGGTGAGTTGGAGCTGAGAGGCAGTAAGGTTGAACTGCCACATAAGGAAAGTAATAAACAAAATAGAGAAATTAACAAACCAAAAGATAACTGTTTGAAAAGATCAAAAGATACAGAAGTCTTAGACAAAATTAAGAAAAGGAGAGGGAGAAGACACAAAAAGGACTACTCTAAGAACAATAAAGAGATTTTATACATTTAAAATATAATTGCAGAAATTTTAAAAGTTAACAGAGGTACATGGTATTGAAATGAAACGCAAGGAAACTTCCCAAACAAAAAATACAGAAAACTGCCTGAAGGAACACTAGCCTTTGAAAGGGCTCTAGGAGTTCTTCTGCCTTCTCCTTCCTGGGCCTTTTCTGTCTGCTTCTGGTAGCTTCATGCACACGCGCAGCCCAGCACTCAGCCGGACCATCATTCTGGGAATTGCCTTTGGAGTCCCAGTTTACCAGGGGCCACTTTTTCCTCTGCATGTTTATTTCCTTGTTTATTTCCTCGTTTTTGTGGCGCTCATCTTTTAGTGGCCTTCCATAGAATGGTTTTTCTTTTTTTATTTGTTCATTTGTTTTTTTGTTTTTTTGTTTCTTAGTCTCAGAGTGAAAAATTGTGTTGGGTATTTAATTTCATAATCAGTAAGATGTTTTTTTGTTGTCACCTAGTCCCTAATATCAACTAAAAAATAAAAGCCTAAGCCCCCTGCTAACTGCACAGACCCTTTCCTGGCCAAGGAGACACCAGAAAAACCTCAAAACTGAGTTTCTGCACATGACAGAAAGGGAGGTCAGACATAGCTCCACATGTCCTCCACCTTTTGTACTTTAGACACTACAACTGACCAGCATTAATGCAAGAGATCACGAAACTGACGAAATGGACTTTTTGGAGGAATGAGATATTAAATCACGAGCAGGACGTACCACCATGCAAAGCCAAGGTGAAGAAATGCATGTACGCCGTCCATTTGCTGAACAGATCACTTGGAGTCAGTGCGCTGTGGCTTGTCTCTGATTAGCAGGCTTCTTAACTTAAAACATTCCTTTCTACTGATTCCATAGTTTTAGATAAAGCTTTATTTATTTAACCTATTATAAATCTTAACCTGCCTATAACATGCAAGACCCCCTCTTCAAGATGCTTCACGTTTTCAGACCAAACTAATATATACTAATATATGCCTTCCATGTATTGATTTATTAAATTACTGTACTTCTCTCCCTAAATGTATAAAACCACTTTTAACCCAGCTACCTTGGGTGCATTTTCTCAGGACCTCTTGAGATTCTGTTCCCCAAGCCATGATCATTCATATTGGCTCAAAATTAATCTCTTTAAAATATCACACAGCATTGTTTTTTTCCATTAACACTGACTTCCAAACCTTCCTGTCTAACCTCTTGATGTTAAGAGCTTCTCTTCATTCCAAGTTTTCTGAAACTTCACAATTATCAGATATAGTTCAGCCCTTACACTCTGGAAAGGCACAAGTTTCCATCCTGAGAATCTCTCTTGCATTATTTCTTTGATCATGTCCACACCTCCATTTTCTATTTTCTTTTCCTGAAATTATTGGGTAATGTGGAAATCCTGACGAGAAGTAAAAGGTAAGGTATAGGATGGAGCGGGAAGTTAATTTTAGGGAGAAGAAATTGCATAATCAAGGACTCAGGGGCTAGAACAATGAGAGGTTGGATTTAGCTAGAGCTGAGGCTCTGTGAAATATAGTAGTGAAAAATAAAGATGGAGAAGTAGCTTGTAAAATGTAACATCAGAGGCACTTAAATGGCAAATCAAAGAACTGAAACTTTTATATGAGTAAAATAGATGCTGTGTGACACTTTCGATAGGAGAGTATAGCAGATGCTATTGGTGCCTCACAGGGACCCCCTTCCCAGCCCAGTGCACCCTTCCTCCAGATCATGGAGGCAAGAACTACTAATGGCTCACACCAGAACTCTACTGTTCAGGATTTCCTGTGCTTTGAGTGGGGATGCCTGTGGCCAGTGATGGACTAAATGGCCCTGTCTTCTCTCCTCTGGATGGAATAACCTCTTTGGTACAATTTATATTCCACAGATCCCTGTGCAATTACACTGAGGCTAGACTCTCTGCAACATCATCTGTGCCTATCCTATTCCCCTGTGCTCTCCAGCTCCTGCATTCCTTAACAAGTCTCTCCCAAGTTCAAACCCTCAGTAAATCACTTATATAAGAATTGCTGTCTCAACATTTTCAGGAAATCCAACCTGCGGCAGAGATGTGCCGTGATCAAAGTTACACACAGGGAAATGAACCTAACAGAGGTGTTTGGGATCAATCAGAGCAAGAAGACTTTGGGTTAAGGGAAGTCAGAGGAGATGAGAGGTAAGAAGGCCCTGAAACTTGGGAGAAGCAGAGAAAAATGAAGAGGACAAGGCAGATAAGGGGTCACTTCTGAACAGACTCCTCAGAACTGAGATGACATGCAGATGAGAGAAAGGATGAAAGAGGATGACAACATCTCCAATGTGGGTGATGAGGACGATGGCAACCCATCCTAACGTCTGGATGTCAGGTCACCAAAACTTGGGAGGAAGCATCTCCACATGGAGCTTTCACACAAGAACTACATTTGCAGAACAGTTGGCTATTTGCAGAGTTCTCAAATATGTCATCTCCTTTTTTCAACATGTGTTACCAATTCTTTGGGAGTAAAGAATTCCCTTTTTCTTGTGACCTTGAAATGCTCCCCAGTACATAGAAAATACATCCTCATGCCCAGCAACTTGGGGCTTGGCCAGGTGACTTACAAGTTCAAACAATTAAGTTTGTGAGCTCATCCTAGAGTAAGTATTACATACCTCATTGTTGAATGTCATACAATCATCCCATGGCCAAGGGGAGTACTTTAAAGCTGATCATACTGATATTCAGCAGTGAGGTACATAGCAGTTTTTCTAGGGTGAGCTCATGAACTCAATTGTCATACCTCATATGACAACTGCTCTGATGGCCATTCCAAAAAAAGACTTCCAAAATTGCTTTGAAGTGGAGATGTGGTGCTGGTGTTGGTACATAGCCCCCCAGGGAGAGTACTTGAAAGTGACCATATGATATTCAGCAATGAGGTCTGTGGCACTTTTTCTAGGGTGGGTTCATGAACTTAATTGTCCAACCTCATATTTTGGCCAATGCAGTATAAAGAAACATAGTAGAGGCTTTATAGGTGCACCTGTGAGTTGGCTTGTTCTGTGCTTTCTCCATCCACCTTCAGAGGAACGTGCCCCAGCTTGCTGCTGATCCAAGGAGAATGAGAAGACATGTGGAGTGTACCTAAAGACCTAAGTTCAGCCCAAAGCCTACAGCCACACGCAGCTGGTCCTATCCAAGTTCAACAGAACCTCCTATAAAGGAGAAATAAGTGCTTGTAACTGTGCTACTGCATTTGGGAAATGTTTGTTATGTAGCACTGTGGCAACAGGAACTGACTAATACAGTTAGGTAAACGGGTATTATTAAGATATCCATTAAACAGAGAGAGGTTAAAAACCAGTCCAAGTTCACAGCTCAAAGGAGAGGATTAATTACACGCTTATCTACCTACTCAGCAGAAAGACTCTGTAAATGTTGACACACTTCACCACAGCTTAGAAGCCCAGTGTTCAAAGGAATAATTTCTAAATGCTTTTATAAAAAATAAAGTACTGAGTTTGCTAATAACCTAAGCAATGCATGTTTTCATATATGCTGCCTATTAAGTCTGTTCATATCATATCAGCAAACATCATGTCGTCTTGGAGAGGTTCCTAGTTTTTCCTGTGAAATGTTTTTCAACGCCTGAGTGAATCAAAATGAATGTAAATGAGGTTTATTAAGTCAACCCCACATGGTGCTGTATTGTCAGCATTTGTAGGGCTGTGACAGGTTAGTTATTGCAATTTGAAGGAAATGTCACCAACACAGCAGTCTGCAGAATTAACTTAAAAATATATATGTATAAAACATCTCAGGATTTTCTACCCTTTCAAGAACCATCTCCTTAGAAGGTGACAGCGCAAGAAGAGAAGCTGAGGTTTGCTCATTCCTTTTTCATCAAGAATCGCTCTCTTGCTGCATGATACCCGAGGCCAAAGGTCAGGAGCTGCAGGTAACCTCCCAGGATTCTGAGAGTGACTGTTAATGGACTGTGGAGAGGAAACAAAATAAGGTGACGGGAGCTGACAAGGAATGACAAGAGCCAGTAGCAGCAGCACCAAGATCCCCCTGCACCCTGAATGAGTAGCAGACTGGTTTGGGGGTGGGGTGGAAGAAGAAGGAAGAGGAAAAGGAAGGCGAAGGAGGCTCAGCACGCTGAGCTGGAGGATAATGAGTGGTGTCATTCAAAGAGGCCGAGGGCCCAGAAGTGGTGATGTCATCCCTTCAGGAACATGTGTCCTGTGCTCACCGAGGGCAGGCCTCAGGAACGGGCTGGATAGGTCATCAGTCCCTGCACTGACTTGATTTGAGAAGAATGAGGAGGGATCGTCCTCTCAAAATCATCATGCCCATTGTACTTGAGTTCCGTAGTACTATTCCTTCAGATCCAGGAGGTTTGTCATTTATAACAGATTGTTTCTTATGTGAAAATATTTTAAAAGAAAGTTAAATACAGTAGAACCTCCATAGCTGACCACCTCCTTAAGTTGACCTAATTTTTGTACATTGGACACGCTCCACATGTATGTATCAGGACAGTAGACCCAGTGCCTTATGTTGACCATCTCAATTTGTTGACCAGTTTGTTATGGTCCCTGGGGTGGTCAACTTACAGAGGTTCTACTCAATATTAAGCTTTTACTCAGAAGCCTTACATAAAAACAAAAACAATAAAGTGTTTTTATCTCCTCGTAGCAGAGATGACACTTGGCACCCAGAATGTAAGTGGAGGACGGAAAAGACAGCAAAAGAAAATGTGCAACTGGCTGGAAATAGACGTTTCTGACTGCTCAGTTTTCTCAACTCACATTGTCTAAACTTGCTCCCCTGCCAGACAATGAGTCCCAAATGGGAGTCTGTGCTGGGCTCTCCTCCACCCGACTTTGAGACTGCACACGGGAGGGGTACCTTCCCTCTGTACCCTCCTTTATTATATAAAGTGTGAGAACTGCAGAGTTTGGGGATCCCCTTGTTTAACTCTTGCTTTTACAGTAGAGAAAATGAATGCCAGAAAAGAAAAGTGAGTTTCTAAGCGTCCCTGGTTGAGCAAGAGTTGAACAAGTCCTCTCTCAAAATCTTGTGTTATGGCTGCGATTCCACACTGGTGGATTCTTTGCATAAACCTCTACATCCAGAGTCTAAATTAATCTTTCCTGAGAATCAGCAGCACTTATTAAACGCTATTGACAGGCAGCCTGTGTCCATGTGCTTTTCAGTGCAAAGTGGACTTAAATCATTCATTCATTCATTTATTCAGCAGACATTTGTGGTCTGCCTATTATTACTGACCTTGGGGATCTCAAAGACTAGGAAGCCCAAATTGGCCAGAATCCTTGGAGGCTTAAATGTGAATAACATCACAGAAGTAAAGGACACAGCATTCCCTCTGAGGGCTCATTTTATTAGGCAGAGAGTGAAAGGAGACACAGAGAACTTCAGGGGACATGGAAGAGTCAGGGAGGAATCATGACCCTCCTCGACAGATAGATGAAGTCCAGACAACCCACTTTTGCTTTGCTAAGTCCTCTAGGAAAAGGCCAACCCATCATTGTAAAAATAAAAGAACTCTGGAAGTCCAGGAGTCTTTAAAACTGTCAATTGTCGAAGTTCACTGCAGCGAGAAGAATAAAAACTGCCCCTGCTCCAAAGAGAGACTCAGAAGTGTCCTGTGAGGACTGGATCCCTACTCAGTGACTCGGAATCCCTGGGTTTAAGGGTGGAGCTGACCTGGAGTGTCTCCCTCTAGCGAACATACCCAGCAAGCAAGAAGGTGCTCAGGACTGAACTCAAGAGGGACTCTGAGGGTGAAGCAGACTTGGAGTGTTGCAGGTGACCCTGAAGATCCAGAAGTTGGTCTACTCTTTGGGAATATTAATAACAGAAAAGGAGTGAGCCAAGGGCTGAGAAGCATCAGTTAGAAGCAGCAGCCACAGGATGAGCCAAGAGGAATGGAGTGACCCCGGAGAGTTTCCTATCACAAAGCCAAGGAAACCACAGATGGTTGGAAAAACCTCTTAAGTCATTCATTCCAACTCCTTCCCCACTAAACATTCTTAGCAGCTTTCCTAATGGCAGGAAATGATTGATTTCACTCCTTTCTCAAAAAGATAGCCTGTTGTGGAAAGAAGGAGTCATGAGCCTGGGTCAGAAGCCTCAGGATTTGCTCCTTCTGTGACTGTCAGAGCTCAGCTGTGTGACCTCAAGGAGGGGCCCTGACACATAGGGGTCAAGGTTTCCTCCTCTGAAATCACAGGTTGCTGTGATGTTTGATGAGTTAATGGATATAAAATTATGTGCAAAGTACTATGTAAATAACATAGTTTTTAAAACTCTAATTCCTGGAGAATTGACAAATATAGATATGAACTACAAAAACGCGAGTGTGCAGAGTATTCCTGAGCACAGTAAGCTTCTCATGCAACATGTCCAGGTCTTATTCACAACTGACTACTCAAACACCTTTTTGCTTTCATTTGTTGTAAATGCTCTGTTCCTTTGGTTGACTTAATCCATTTGTTAATACTTGAAAGGCACAATGTCAAGGATGAAATGCAATGGCACAGGTGGAAAGAACATAAGAATAGCAAGAATTTGAGCCCTGTAAGTTGATTTATTTCTGTCTCCCTCTTCTTTCCCTAGCTAGATAACAGTCTTGAAAACTAGCCATGCGACAACCAGAGGTGTTTGGAGATTGTTTGGAGATCCTCAAAAAAACCCAAACCCAGGGCATTGTCATGGATTCACCTATTCCCTCCCTAAAATACCTCCTTAGCAATCCTTTGTTATTTGCCCTGATTCATAACTCACTCATTGCTACATAAAATCCCTCGCCCCAGAGTGTTTGTAAAAAACAAATGCAAACAACTGCAGCCATTGTTTAGCATTGCAGGTGCCTGAGGATGCCACACCAGTTGAGGAAAACAAGAGCTTGGCCAAAAACTTAAAAGGAACAACTAAGAAATGAGATGTCCATAGGATGATTAAAAAGCTCTGACATATTCCTGGGGACTTTGAATACCATGTTCATGGCTGTGCACATGCCCAGGGGAGACATGAGTGGTTTCCCATCTCTCTTCTCTGGATGATCTTAAGCCCCTGTTCAAGGAGGAGGTCAAGGCTGAGGCAGAGCTCTAAGCTTCTGGAGGATTTTAAGGCATGTCCCAAACACAAAAAGTTTCTTAGCAAAGGATGAAAGACATATTGTTCAAAGTACTTAAAGAAATCTGTCACCAATCACTAGCTGAACACTATGATACCCAGCAGACTTTCAGTGGCCTCACCCAGGAGGGAATATCTACTTTACAGAATTTGTCCATAGAAGTTCTTAAACAAACAAATAGCAACAAAATAGTAACAAAAACAAACACTGATGAAAAAAAGTCTGATTTCAAGAATTGCAACGTTATATTATGTAAAATGTCCAGCTATTGGCAAAAAAAAAAAAAAAATGTACATGACATCCAAAGAAGCAAGAAAGTGTGGCCAACAAACACCACCCCTGAGGGAAGCCAAGAAGTTGGACTTACAGAACAAAGACTTTAAATTAGCAAAAATGCAAATAGAAATTCTATAGTTGAAAAATATAATAGCCACAGTACAAAATGTACTAAAGGAGCTCAATGGCAGGTTTGAGCTCACGAAAGAGAGACACAACAAACTTGAAGACAGATGTAATAAAATTATCTAGTCTGGCTGGGCGCAGTGGGTCATGCCTGTAATCCTAGCACTCTGGGGGGCCCAGGCAGTGGATCACTTTAGCTCAGGAGTTTCAGACCAGCCTAAACAAGAATGAGACCCAGTCTCTACTAAAAATAGCTGGGCATGGTGATGGATGCCTGTAGTCCCAGATACTCGGGAGACTGAGGCAAGGGGATCACTTGAGCCCAAGAGTTTGAGGTTGCAGTGAATTATGACACTATGGCACTCTACCAAGAGTGACATAGTGAGATACTGTCTCAAAAAAAAAAGCATTATCTGTTCCGGCAAACAAAGAAAAGAGAAGAACAAAATAAATAAATAAATAAACAGAGCCTCAGAGACCTGTGGGCTACCACAAAACATCCCAGTGTGTACACAAGGGGAGTCTCAGAAACAGAGAGAGAAAGAAGGGGTCAAAACTGTTCATCTGAGCAAACACATGAGAAGCATTTGGCAAGACCCAATATCCTCTTATGATAAAAGCACTCAGCACACTAAATTCTCAACAGGAAAAGGGCATTTACCAAAACCCCACAGCTAACAATATATTTAATGGCAAAAGACTGAATACTTTCTCCCTAAGAACAGAAACAAGATGAGTATGTCAGCTCATGTCTAGCCAATGTTGTCCTAGCCAGGGCAATTAGGAAGAAAAGGAAATAAGAGCCATTCGGATTGAAAAGAAAGAAATAAAATGATTTCTATTTGCCAATCACACAATCTTGTACAGATAAAATCCTATGGAATCCACTAAAAAATTATTAGATTTAATAAATTAGGTCAGCAAGATTGCAGAGTACAAGATAAATATACAAAACCATTTTATTTCTGCATATCAAAAATAAACAATTAAAAATGAAATTAAGAAAACAATTTTATCTACAACAACATCAAAAAGAATGAAAGACATAGGAATTAATTTAACAAAAGACCTTTGAGACTTATACACTGAAAATCCACAAAACGGTTTTGAAATAAATCAAAGAAGTTCTAAATAAATGGGAAGATATTTCTTTGATGGATAGGAAGACTACTATTGTTAAAATGGCATTATTACACATATTGATCTAAATATTCAATGCAATCTCTATGAAAATCTCAGCCCCTTTTTTGTGGAAATTGACAAGCTCATACTAAAATTTACATTTAAAAATTCAATGTACATAAAATAGCCAAAATAATATGAAAAAGAACACTGATTTCTATATCTTGATTTCAAAATTTAATACACAACTAAACTAATCCAGATGATGTGGCTCTGGCATAAGTATAGGCATATACCAGGGGTGCCAAAAGTGTACACATATTTTAAGAGATGTTATCTATGTATTACTTTTTTGGAGGGGGCTCTCTAATTTATTTTATTGACATTTTTCTATTCTTGCTCTAATGCTAAGCTTTCCTAATTAATGTAACTTTACCTTTAGTCTTCATACCAGTAATATAGATCATTTGGATTTGTTTTCCTCCTGAAATATTATCTTGTTATTTGTATTTCTACATAAACAAAATAGTTTTAAATTTATAGATAAATTTTGACAAAGGAGAGCCTAAGTATTGCTTTTAGAAGTTAAATTGAATTATATAGTAATGAGCAGTATTATATTCACTCAAAAATGGCGTTAATTAAATGTCAGTGTCAGATGCTAGCATCACCATGCAACAGGCAGGACAGTCAAAGAAAATGGTGGAAGCACAGTTGTCCTGTGAGGAGCGCAAGATCATGGACATGGTATTTGAAATTTTAGAACATTGTGAAGCACAAGTACAACGGAAGCATGAGTGTGCAACAGAACCTCCAACATGCCTGCCAACCGCAGGCATTTATGTGGAAAAATAAGTCAATTTACCAGGTCTCAGCATCTGGTGAAAACTGTCATCAAGGACACTAATTGGACCATTCTTCTTGAAGAAACCGTTACTGGTCAAGTGTGCCTACACATGTGCGCATGTCCGTTTTTCCTGCCATTTGAATACTTTGGGGAATGATTGAGTTTACTTCCAACAAGATGGTGCCCCACACACACATACTTCCCTGAGACATGAGAGCTTACCTCACTGAGAATTTGTCAGGACAATGGATAGGGCAGAGGGGTGCAGTTGAGTTTCCCCCATGCTCTCCTGACTTAACACCCCTTTACCTCTTCCTATGGGGGACCCTAAACGACATGGTGTACCAAAGAAATCCAGCCACGGTACTTCAGGAAGAAAATGACACAGCATGGGCAGCTGTACAAGGGGCACTTAAGTCAATGTTGCTCAAGTTTTCTATAACTGGGAGTATCTGGACACTGGTGGTGGGCACTGGGTGCACCTCCTGTAATTGAAGCAGTCAAACATGACTTGCATTCATCTTTTGTTATTGGTTTATATTGAATACTACAATTTTAATACAGTTTTTTCTTTCTTCAAATGTGTATACATTTTTTGGCATTCTCTGTAGATAAATAGAATAGAATTGAGAGACTAGAAATAAAAACTTATATTTATGTTCTATTGGTTTTCAACAAGAGTAACAAGACACTTCAGTGGGGAAAGAAAGGTCTTGTCAACAAATGGTGCTGAGACAACTTGACATCCACACACACAAGAATGGAATTGTAACCCTACCTCCCACCATACTCAGAACTTAACTATAAATAGATTATGAACCTAAATGTGAGAGGGAAAACTATAAAAATTTTAAAAGAAAACATACAAGTAAATCTTCATGACCCTGAATTTGGTAATAGTTTCCTAGACATGACACTAAAACATAAGCAACAAGAGGAAAAGTAAAGTTTTTTATGGACTTTATAAAAGTAAAGATTTTGTGCAACCAATTAACACCATCAAGAAATTAAGAAGACAATCTACACAAAGAGAAAAAAATTTTCAAATTGTGTATCTGAGAAGGGAATTGTATGCAGAATATATAAAGAACTTTTAAGACCCCATATTAAAAAGCAAATAATCTAATTTTTATGTAAGTAAATGATTTGAATAATCATTTTCAAAAGAAGATACACAAATGGTCAATAAACACATAAAAAGATATTCAATGTTATTCATCATCCAAGAGATGCCATGAAAACCACAGTGAGACACAGTCAGGGCAGGGTGTTGATGGCCCAAGGGAGTTGGCAAAGTAATTGAAGGGAACAAGAGCAAGTAAAGTTTCAGCAAGAAAAGGAGCACTTCATTTTCACAGCTTGGCTTGCAAGCCAAGCCTCATCTTTGTGACTGCAGACATCAGCACAGTATTGGATTCTATACACAACTTCCGAGGGGTATCAGTTGCTTCATGTTCCCATTCCCATTACAATTCCTATCTATCTGTCCATGTCAGAAAAATCCCAGTGAGACCCAGTCCTCCAAATCAACCAGCTCCCTGAAACAACCCACCTGCAAGGTCTGGCACCGTGAGACCTGAATATTCCCAATCCCGTAATAACCCAGGTGAGCCTGACCCAAGCCAGTCCAAAATAGCCTTCCCACATCCACCTTCCACCCTGCTTATGTCTAACTAACAGTCTAAGTTATCAATGCCACTTTGGACTCACTAAAATGGTTATAAGCCAAAAAACAGGCAATAACAAGTGTTGTGATGATGCAGAGAATTGCCAGTGGTACAATAGAATGATGCGGTGCTTTGGAAAACAGTCTGTCCCTTCCTGAATATCTTCAATGTAATTACCATGTGGCCCTGCCATTCTACTCCTAGGTTTATACCCAAGAGAAATGAAAATATGTCCGCACAAAGACTTGCACACAGATGTGTTCAGCAGCATTCTTCACAAATAGCCAAAAAGAGAATAGCCCAAGTGTCCATCAACTGGTGAATGAAGAAACAAGAGTTGTGTATCCATGCACTAAACTAATTTATTCAGCAAAGAAAAGAAATCAATGATCCATTCTAACTCTGTAACATCGATGAACATTGCAAACACCAATCAAAGTGAAGGACGCCAGTCACAGAAGCCCACGTGATTCCATTTACAGGAAACATCCAGCCAAGGCAGGTCAGAGCCAGGAGACAGAGGACTGGCTGCCCGGGACCCCGGGGGCGCAGAGCACCTGGGTCAGGAGTGGTGCTAATGGCTTCTGGATTTCTTCTGGGTGTGATAAAATGTTCTAAATTCGATTGTTGTAATCATTTTACAACTCTGTGAACATACTAAAACCCACTGTGTACACTTTAAATGGGTGAATTTTATGAAATGTGAATTACATGTCTATAAAGCTATTATAAAATAAATGCCTCCCAAAACAACACACGAAGAGGAGGAAAGGAGACTCGTGGTGCCTCATGCTTTCCGACAATCTGATTCCCAGGGATTATTAGGGTGTGGGTTTTTTCTATGAAAAATGCTTTCCTCTTTATAAAAATATTCACAGTAAAGTCTTGTTCTCTACTTTTGCATGCCTGTGTGTGTGTGAACATCAGCTCGGCCATGCTCCCCTGGCCCAAGCCCCTAACTCACAACTCCAACTCTTCTAGAAATCTTCCCACTGAACTATGAGAGCCCCCATGGGGAACAGTCTAACCTCCTGATTCAGAAAATTTCTCAACACTTCGATTGGGATCTAGAGCGGCTCCAGAGCAATGAATGCATGGGTGTGATCTGGGTGATGTAAATGCATGCAGAGGGCAAGGCTCTGGGGAAGGTGAACTTCACAAAGGATGGCCATGGAGACCAGGCAGGAGGTAGGATGGGCCCAGGAGGGTGGTGCTGAAGTCCCACAGGAGGGGAGTAGTCAGAAGAGGAAGACTATAGTCTGTGGGTAACCAGACTGGAGAAGCTGTCAACACTGCTCTCCAAATGGCTCATATTTTTACTTTCGCTAAGGAAAATGTTTTGTCAAGCATCATTTTTCAGAATGAACGGTCCATTTGTAAAGTAGATAATCAAGTCCCAATCTGGTTTGTTTTTAACCTGTCAGGGTTACTTTAAAAAGGTCTTATTTGTAGTCAAGAGAGTACAGTATTTTCTCCATTTCCAAGGGGTAAAATCCTTGCACCATGCTGGGTTCTCCCAGTTGCTACAGCCCGCAGGTAGGAGAAACCCCAGCTCCGGCTCCCAAAGCCCTCGATTACCCGAGTGTGAGTGTCTAGTGGGAGCTGGCATCTTGGGGCTGAGGACTAATCTTTCTCCTTTGAGACACCAGCAGTAAGAATAACAGGGAAAGGGAAGGGGCTTTGCAACATAAATGGACCTAGGGGCTGTTGGGTTTGGCCCCTCATTTTGCAGATGGATGAGGAGCTCAACCCAGAGAGGATAAGAGACTTGTCCAAGGTTACCAGCCAGATGGTGCTGGATTTGCAACAACCAGCCTGGCATCTTGTCCCTGAAGACCCATGGCCCCATGGCAGGCCAGGCTGTCACTGACAGGCACGTGAGCATGCCTGCACCTGCCCGGGCATGCCTCATGGCAAATCAGAAATCCTGCTGCTGCGACCCTGACGAGGAAATTAAATTAGCTACTAATTGGTTAATTGGCAGTAGGCTCTGTAAAGCAGTAAGGAACAAATTAAGTTGGAGCGAGAAGCACACATTTGTTAGACCTGATCATCTTCATTTTCACCTCCCATGGCCCACCAGCCACACTGTGCACTTCTCCCCAGGGGAAGCTCTGAGAAGGAGCTTGGGGCTGTCAGAGAAATTGTTCCTTTCTCTTCCATTTTCTGACCCCCGGCCACCACCTTTTCTTTCTTAGTTTCTGTAATCCAGCATTTTCCAAGCTATACTCCTGAGAACTCTGGTGCTGCTAGTATGCTGACAAATGTTTAATGACTGGCTCTCTGGGGTAAAGAACTCTGATTTGTAGCAGTTAGTGATTTTGGTGGTATAAATACTTGTAGTATGGGCCAACTTCAAGGGACCAACAACATGG
Source organism: Perodicticus potto (assembly GCA_963574655.1). Classification (NCBI taxonomy): domain Eukaryota; kingdom Metazoa; phylum Chordata; class Mammalia; order Primates; family Lorisidae; genus Perodicticus; species Perodicticus potto. The sequence goes on along the minus strand of CAUYRH010060134.1, from coordinate 57,398 downwards.
TATCTACTGGCTCACAAAATCTCTGAAAATGTAACAACTGACTCCTACAAGCTGGTACACGCTGGCTCCAACACACCACTGATAGTGTGCATGGAGATTAAAATAATTCTCAAATAAACAAGTAAGAAAGTCTGCGCCGTATACAGACTCTGAGAAGTACTGCAAAAAAGAAATATTTAACCTAACTCAGTGCTTCCTTATCATATCTACCAGAGAACCTGGGTATCATAAAACACATATTAAAACCTCCTGGAATAATCATGTGCCACTGAATTGGAAACACTGCCATAATCACCTCATTACTGTGCAATTTCTGGGTGTGGGCACCATGCTAAGTATTATAGATAAGACATATATGATATGGACCTTTCCCTCAAAGTAACCAAACAAAGGTAGCAAATTTCAAGTGGAGTATAGTCATGCATAACTTAACAACGGGGATATGGTCTGAGAAATGGGTCATTTGGTGATTTTGTCACTGTGCAAATGTCAGCGAGTGCACTAGCCCACCCCTAGGCCATGTGGAATAGCCTATTGCCCCTGGGCTATTTTAATACAAACCTGTGCGGCGTGGATACTGAAGGTGACTCTAAGCCCGTGATATTTGTGTATCCAAACGCAGAAGAGGCACAATAAAAATGCAGCATTATGATCCATGGGGCCACCACACAAGGTTCATCTCTGATGAAAGTGCTGGTGTGCAGGGCTTGACTATGGTAGGTGACTGCTACAGACCAGGAGTTGTGTAAGATTTCAGAAAACAAACACCACCACCATGCTGGGACACAAACAGGGGTTTCCCAAGCAGTGAGGAGCACAAATTCATATGTATGTTCAGGGGCATTTGGGAGGTCAATATGACTAGAGTTGAGGGGTACAGTGCAGAGTTGGGGAGGTAAGGCTGCAGAGATGGGTGGGGGTCTGACTGGGATTGAGGGCTGAAGTGCCAGAACAAGGTGTGTGGGTGTCTGGCCACAGCATGGGCAAAGTGGTGAAGCAGATTTAGCATGATTTCCGAAGGCCTTTCAACTTTTTATTTCCCAGGTGGATGCAGGTGGTTTTTACTGACTTGGGACTCAAAGAGGGCCAGAGAAGCCCACTGGGCTCCATCGCTGGGGCCAGCTGGTTCCATGCTCTGCCCTCCATGTGAGTGAATAAGGACGTGAGTGTCAGCATAGGGTGCTTTCCTCCTGCCAGGCCCCTGTGCTGGGCAGGCAGCATCACCTCTGTCCTTCAAGAGTTTCCATTCATCCATCCATATGAACACGTGTCAGTGCAGAGCATTTAATACTGAATGAACATTTACTAAGCCCTTGCTTTATGTCACATGCTGCTAAGCACGAGAAAAGTTTATGTTTCAAATAGTGACCAGTCCAGAAAATAGGAGGCTAAACAAGATAGCAAGGTGGTGCCCGAGTCCACCAGTCAAGTGCTTGAATCCCAACCACACATGCATTGCTGTTGTCTCCTGAGCTTTCAGTGAAATGTGCCAAGTGTGTACTTTCTACTGAATCTTTTGGTCTCTAACTTTGTCATTGTTCCAAAGCAGACCCCAGAGAAGCTGTGGGGAATAAACTTGGACACGGTGATCCCCTTCTTACCCCTGAACAAGAATTGCTCATGCTTTCTTTCTGTCCCCCTTTCCAAGATAAATCCACTTTCAAGAAAAAATGTGAAACACATCTTCACTAAGATTCAAATAAGTAGTAATAGCTTAAAGTAGCACCTTTCTGGAGTTATTTATGTTTTGCATCTTGAAAGAAAAAGAAAGCTAAAGTACTCAGACTCTAATTTGGGAGCTTTGGGCAGCGTGGAGGATATGGGTAGCAGTATTTCTAGAGCAAGAGTGCCACATCTGTGACCAACCACACCACGGACGTGCTGCAAACCCCATCTATGTGGGAAGCTGGTCTGGATCTCTGTCCTCCAGACCTACCCTCACCCCCAACAAGCTCCTGATCCCCTTCCTCTTGTGCCTCTAGAAAAAGCAGTAGAAGGTGAGGGTGCCTGAGCAGACCGGTGGTGCAGAGAGCTGCAGCCAGGCTCAGAGAACAGAGAGGAAGCCCATGTCACTAGACTGACGACAGTCCTAAGTCCTCATCTCAGGTCCTGACCTCAGGAAAGATACCTTATCTCTGAGTTCAGCTTCTCATCTTTAAAATGGGATTTCCAATGGCCCCCCTCATAGAGGGAGGGTGGCAATGGTATTGAGAGAAGTACTCATGTCCTGACCAGAGCTGGACTTTCTAAACCTCAGAATCTTCCTTGCAGATGACCCCGGTCACAGGCTGTTATTTCTTGCCTGCAACACCGGCAGGCTGCCAGCCACAGTGCTATAACTCGAGACGCCAAGCTGTAGGTGAGGGCCACGCTCCTCTCCGGAGGAATCTGGACCAGTGGTTGATCTGTGTTGACAGCAGGTGTGGGGGAGACATTTTTGCCGACCATCCAATATCCGTGGTCCTCTGGTAATTCAAATTACTTTCCAAATGTCACCGTGTGTGTCTGAGTATGACAGCTCTTCAAACCAGGGCTCTGTCTCTGAGTCTGAAGACCTGGACATATTCCTGAAGGAGCTTTTGATCTTCATTTTTTTTCCATGTGGGAGGGTGCTTTGTCAGACAAAGTCCACACTCATGAAACCTGCAGACAAAAAACTCAGTGACAGGTAGTCTGGCAGGTGAAGACAATAACACATCCACAGCAGGGACCCAGCTAGTTGGATAAGACACATGACATTCCTGAAAATGAACAGTCAGGGGAAAATGCTTACAGTGTTCTTCAAACTCACTTCGGTGTCACCCCCACTTATCCTGAAGTCTGACTTCTAGTAACTTCCCAGATATGTAAGCAGAGAAATCGCGAGATGCCTAAAGTAAGTATTGCACAGTCCCAAACCAAATTCATGGATTGCATTGCTTAGAAGAGAGACCCAAGGCCCTCATTCAAGGCCTCTCCCTTCTCGCTTACCATAAAAGTCCAGCGATCTCAGAGACTGGCTTCCTGGTCACTGCAAATTGGGTGTTGCATTTATAAGATGTACAGGGGGAGGGAGAGGGAAGCGTTAGAGACAGGTCAATAATAGCAACGAGAATTGACAGCCGGCAGCTGATGGCAGGGAACACTGATGAGGAGAAGTGAGGGGACCGGATCTGTGCGTAGAGACAGCCATAGAAATCTGGCAGGCCTTCCAGAAAGGGTTAAATTGCAGTGTTTCTAAGAAGGTGCAGGATACATTTTAGAAAGTCTTCCATTCAGAATGGCTAAAATAAATGAAATTTTGGCTTTAGAAAGAGCAAGCTTGGGATCTCAGGGAAATTCACTTAAGTGGAACACTGTACTCCCCTGACAGTGGAAGATAAATGAGGTGCTGCTGTGCCTGCAAAGGCCGCCACGACAGGCTGGGAGAGAAAATAGACCCCTGTAACCTTTCCAGCAGCTCATAATGTCCTGAAATGTCCCTGTATCCACACAGCAGCAAGCTGGTCTGTGCCACGCCGTGGGAGTCGCTGTGTGCTTGCTGCTCGCCTGCCTGGCACAGAGACGTGCCAGGCCCCTCGGGGACAGCTGTCCAGGAGATATATTGCCAGTGGCTTCTGCTTCTCCTTGCCTTTTCTCCCTCTGTCCTCTCCACCTTTCAGCCCCTTGTCACAGCGTCCCCAAAGCCAACATCCATGTAGCTGGCGGCTACTGACCATCTCATGCTCTCAGCTTCCACTCCCGAGGCAGACACTCCCCAAACTCTCAGAGGTTTGACCAACACCCACCATGCCCACCACACCCCTCTGCACTCAGTCAAAGCTCCAGCTGCAGCCTGGAGATATTTTTAGACCCTGACCTGGGCTGGACTCTTCCTGATGGGGGTTCTTCTCTCCCTTGGCTTACCCTCCGCCACCATCGCCTCCACCACGACCACCACCAGAGAGTCAGCTCCCTGTGATGTGGGATGTTCCTGTCATTGCTATTTTCCAAGAGCTCTCCCGTGTTTCAAATGTACAACCAGGGTTGAGAACCACCAACCTCCATCGGAGTCAAACAGGATTCCAGGAGAGCTCCATTTCCTGGTGCTCAGGCGTGGTAAGCCCACCCGTGAGACTGAGGCTGATTTGACAAGCTAAGGAAAGCTGAAAGGCTGCTTTTAAAGTTCAGATCCTGCAAGAATGGAGAGGGAACGAGCAGTGGATCCGGCCAAGGCCACAGTGATGATGAGAAAGCGCATCCGTACTGCAAGGGGTGCTGGTAGATACATGACCCATAGAAAGACTTTGGGGAAGGTTGTGAGGCCTCCACCACGAATTACCAAGAACAGCAAAGTTCATAATACCAGACAAGCACAACCAGGAGGACCTGACATCACAGGCCCCACTGCAGGGGAGGTTCAGAAGCGTGGTGGGGTACGGTTGTTAGTTCTCCACAGTCACTTGGTGATTTGGCCAGAAATGGCTTATGAGCCTCACAGGGGGCTGCTGCTCCTTTGTGAAAGGGGCGAGGGAGTGTGAGCGGCCACGCCAAGGCTTTACCATCTGCATTGCTGTGGGGAAGTGAGAGGGGCGGAGATTCCCAGGGCTCCCTCTCCTGGAGGCTGGCTTCCTGGTGACTGGACGAGAGGTGACGAGTATCACACACCCTGGCCTTGCATGAACCATTTGCCTCTTTCTTAGCAGGGACCTTACAAGTAAAAGGTACCCTCTCCATTAACCCATATATCAGAAAGCTCTGCCCTCGCCCGAGACCCTGCTGAAGACCCCCATGTTGGACTGACCTGCCCAGCATGGGATCTAACTACCTCTCAGCCCCCGCCAATGTCTTGATGTATTTACACCCCCGCCCAGTATCAACAAATGATTTAAAGTAGCTTATGAAAAGAACACTAAATTCCACACAATAAAATAAACTTAAGACAGTCAAGGCAAAAAGAAAAGAGCGTTAGTGAATGAGATTAGTACCAAAACCCAGACACGTCTTGGAATTCAATACTCCCATCAGGGATGGGACACCAGTTCGGTCCAGTGTTTTCTAGTCACCAATGCAAAGAAGGAAATGGGATCATTTACACAATTCAGAGTTCACAACATTAAATCTAAATGGCTGTTAAAAATAAACCTAACAGTTCCTGGAACCGAAAGCAGACAGAAGTTCTCCTCTCGCTCCTTCTGGGAAGGACTCTGGGATTCAGAGAACAACAACCTCAAAGCAGCCCTCTATGTAAACATGGCAATGAGCTTCACAGGTCTGTTTTTAAAAACATCCCTCAGGGTAGGCGGATGTCATAATACTAAATTATTAGCCAATTAAAAAAATTCTACAGGAGACCAGTACAAATATTCTAAGTACCAAAATCTGGCTTAATTCAAAAGTAGATTATAGAGAATGGGGTGAACAGGATTGTCACCATTTTACATGTAAGCAAACTGGAGCTCAAACATTGTCCAGATGACTCCCTGCCAGTGTCTCTGTCTATTATGAGAACAAGTAAGAACTCAAACAAAGGGTCTGTTTTGTTTATGCTTTCGCTTCTTCACCTCGCCGGGGCTCTAATCCAGACAGCACAATTGGAGATGGCCTGTTGGGATTAGAAGACTTTGTTGATGGTGGCTACAAGGCAAAGAGGAAGCCCAGAAGTTTATACTCTAGCCAAGACCCACACAGCACCCTCACCCTCGACATCCCTAGGTCCTCCCCACCCTCGTCCCTGAATGGCTGACCCGCTTCCCCATGGAGTCAGGTGGGCGTCCCTGCCCCAGGGGCCCTAAAGTGGCACATTGTACACTCTGAAGCAGCCCCAGCTCTGGCCTGGGCTGCCTCCAGCTCTTCCCATTTCTCCCCTGAGCCCAGGAGCTGAGAACGTGTTGGGGCTCAGGTGTGGGAAGAGAACACAGGCAGCAGGGGATTTGTTGGGGGAAGAGGAAGAAAGAGAAGAAAAACGGCCCCCTCTGAAAGCTTTCCAATCATTCCAGCCACCAGCATCTCTAATTCTTTTCTTAAAGTATAAAATCATTCTTTCACTGATCTCACTCGTGGTCAGAGCTCAGTACAGGCCCATCCGTCACAGGGCTGATTTGGTTCAGCAGGTGTTGGCTGGGCAATCGCTCATTTCAGGCTAATCTGCTAGCGGCTGTCAGGGGTTATGGAGTATTTATTGAGTTTGTGTCAGGTCGGGATGACCAATAGCCAGCAGCCGGTGGATACGCACTGACATTGATGATATTGCTGAATTAAACGAGGTGATGTATACTCAACCTGCTTAGAGCCGGGAATGGACCCTGGGATCATTTTATAACCTGATGTTGACGAGCCTTGGGCTTTCCTTTTCAAAGAAAACATTACACACATGGCATGTCTATTTAAAGAAAAAAATACATGGTCCCCAACAAAGATAGGCAACGTCTGTATTTAAATGAACAAAAGTATTTCCTGGGGAGACCCGAGGGAACAAATAAGACCCAGACAAACAACCCTCTGTGTGCTGCCAAGGCCTGTCGCACTCACAATATTTAGGTTTTAGGCCTCACCAGAAAGAGACACTCGTGGGTGACCTGGACTTGGGAGCATGAGCGTAAATCCACCAGAATCTGCCCTTGGTGGCAGCAGGATGTCATGGACAAGAGCACCCGAGTTGATGACAGGCACTGGGTTTAAACCACTTCTTAGCTGTGTGGCTTTGCGTTAGTTCCTAATCGTCTCAGAACCTCAGGTTATGGGGTTTCTGTTTTGTTTTGTTTGTTTGTTTGTTTGTTTTCTGCTTTTTGTCCGTATAGAATAGTTATATCAATCAAAGACCAAAGAGCCCCCCTTAAGCCCCGGGAGGTGCAGCCGGTGCTGATACCTGTGGCTGATTCCTCACACTTGTTCTTGCTTTGCTTTTCATCTCCAAGAGCGAGCTTGCTCCCCCAGCCTCACCCAACTCCAAAGCAAGACAGAAATAACATCTTCTACCTATGGCACCTGAGCCAATGGACATGCAATCATTGTCACAACAGCTCGGGCTTCTGTTCAAATGAGAACATGTCATGACGTCTCTGGCTCAGGCCTCCTCCAAGGCCCTTATGATGGGGCAGTCCCATGGCCAGTCCTAGGGCTGGCCCCAAGGTCAAGTTTCTAACACCTTTTCTAGGGATGAGTAGGGGAAGTGACCCCCGAGAGTGGGCCAGGTGGGGTATGCTTGAGATCTGCCACTGGGCAATGTCGGGCAGTTCATTAGGGCCTCAGTGTTGCCTTCTGGAAAATGCCCACACTAGAGTGGTCCATCTCCAAGTTCCCACCAGTCCTATATCATGATTTTGTGACTAACTGCGGAAAGGCTCCTCTCTCACCCCACTACTTCCTCCATTAAGAGAAGCCCTAGGAGGAGGTGGTGCCTAGGGCACCTCTTGGGAGCCCTTCCCAAGGACAAGGGCATAAAAGAAGTTGAGAGTGAGCATGTTTGCATTTCTGATGCAGTCGGCTCCCTTCACTGGACACTCTGGGCCAGACCCCAGGAAAATGCTTTTTCCCATCTCACAAATAGAGAAACTGAGGCTTAAGAGATAAAGTAAGGTGATGAGGCCATATATCTGGGGAATGACACAGCTGTGATTGGACTCTTGACCCACCACACACCCTGCCCAGGAGCCGCAGGTGACCCACAACCACAGAAATATCAGCCAGTCCCAATTTAACACTAGAACAATGCCTCCCTCTATCCACAGGCGTCTCAGAGAGGCGCTGAGAAGCGTGATGGAGTGTCTCCCGCACGTCCTGTCTCTAACACCCCTCACCACGGGAAGGAGAGAATTCAACACAGACAGCTGGAGAGGGAGGAGAGGCAGGCCCTGCGTGATGGTGCCCTGGAAATCAGTGATGGCCTCAGCCACCCTGAGCACATAGTAACCCGTCACCTCCTAACAGAAGTGACTGGCACGTGGTATGCACACACACACACACACACACACACACACACGCACACGTGTACCCGCGTACACACGTTCCTCAGATTGGCAAGCGGGTGACCAGCTCTGTGATGCTTCCCTGTGATGGAAATTGAATTTAGGTTACAGAACATCATCTGGCCCAATTGCCACTGAATTATTCCACACAAAATATCAAAGTTAATTTTTGGGCCTGTCAGCCCGGTTGATGAGTTGGGTGGCTGTCAGCCCGGCTGCTCCTGCCTCCGGTGCCAGAGAAGAGTCTGAAAGTCACGCAATCCAAACAGCGACCTTGGCGGGGATGGGGGTTAGATTACCAGGATGATTAAATGCCAAGGCAAAGGTTCCGGAGTCAGGATTTGAATACCTGTTTACATGCAAGATAACAGATAGCCGCCCACTGACAGCAAGGTTGTAACTCACTCCCCAGGGTGCTGCCGCCACCATAAAACACAGAGGAAAGCCTGCACCCGGGACCTGGCCAGGGAGTGATTTAGAGCCCCGGATCCATTCAGAGACTATCTAATCTATTGTCTTTTATTACAAGCAATACTCAGTCTCTCTCTCCTTCTCTCTCTCAACTTCTTTCTCCTCCAAGAAGCACCCAGCAATCTAATCTCCCTTAAAGGAATGCTATTTGAAATTGCTAGTTTGATTCAAAGATAGTAAGAGTTCTTTATGTGATAATCCAATAAAAAAATTCTGAGTGCTTCCATTGTATGAATATATATGCATAGATAACCTCCCCCACCCTGCAGATCCACTGAACCCTGTCCCCTGCCCCCGACTCTCCATCCCAATAGGCAAACCCATCCCTGTTGCCACCCTTAACCTCCCCCTCACCAAAAGCCAGAAGGACCCCCTCTCTGCTTCTCTCCTGACTAATTGTCTCAGGCCTTCTGATGTTGAAATAATCCATAATTGCTTAATCTATCTGCATGTGTGGGGGGGGCAAGAAACGGAAAAGCACTTTAGAGAAATCAATCATCTAAAATCATTGAGCAGCATATTGGAAGCAGAGTCACTGCCTGCTCCCAGCTGAGAAAATGATGGTGGTGAGAGATAAGGGCTGGGAGAGGAGGCTGTCTCTGTCTCCATAGCTTTTTGATTCCGAGATAGATTACCAGGCTCTCGTTTGTGCTAAACAAAGATAATAGCATTGGAAGCCACAGCCACATAAATGATACGACAATCAAATAAGCGACCCCCTGCCCCTTGTCTCCTGCCAGCACTAGTGCACTGATAGATTAGGCAGCACAGTGGGAGGAAAGAGCTTTGCCTTTGGGACCTCCATCACCAGGGGCCGGAGGAACAGAGAAATCTGAGTTCCTAAACTGCTGGGGGAAAAAATGCAAAAGGCTCCATAGATTCTCTATAAATAAGAGAAATTCAGTCTGCAGAAAACTTGGTGGAACAGGGTCAAATCTCTGATATGAACCAAATTAGTGGCCGTTCAACCAGTATAACAGCACATTAGGCCATGGGCACCGGGGAAACGCACCTACGTGCTTTCAAAGCTGGGCATCTCCCGCTGGTTCCTGCTCCTTCACTGCCAAAGGCCTCCCTCTGTGTGTGGTCAGCTCAGGAACTGTCCTCACTGCTGCTGCCGCTGCCTCTACTTCCCAGTGCCCTGGCCTTTCTGAGAGCTCAGCTCTAATGGTTTTGGGCATTCCTCTCCCCTTGCAGAGGAGAAGCTTCTAGAAGGAGGAAAAAGAAGGACAAGCAGGCTATGTGTCCTCTCACGCCTGCCCTGCTGGCCTGACCAAAACTTCCGGAAATGCAGCTTTTGGCGGGGTGAGCAGAGGCAGAGTCCCTAGAATTCCCTAGGTGCAGAGTACCACATTTGACTTTCCTTCATCAGAAGTCACCAAAATCACAGTCTAGATGAGCAGCCAAGCTGAAGGAGGAGCGGCTTCTGTCCCTAACGGGCCAGAGTCCACGTCTTCAGCTGCAGGAGCAATTCAGCACCTCTGAACCTCCGTCTTTGAGAGTCTTCCCAATCACGTTGTGAAGTTCAGTCCCAGCACTGTGAACAGATGACAAATTATACTCACTTCTATACACAGTTATTATAATTGAATTATTTTATCCCTAAGACAACCACATCCCTAAAACAACCAGATCTGAAGTATTTTAAATAGGTGACAAATTACAGGCACTTCTATATACAGTTATTATAACTGAATTCTATTATCCCCAAAACAATCATATTGGCCAAACACTATTCTCCCCAACGGACAGATGGGAGCATTGAGGTAAAGAGAGGTTTGCAAACATGTGAGAGAACACACGGGTTTGCTTTTATGTGCTGTGATTATCGTAATCCTGAGTAAGAAGCACTGTCCCCACCTCTCTCATCAAGGAAGACTTACTTGACCCAAGAAACCTCACACTTGCTTTTGTCAGGGGCTGCTCAAGCCACAGGAAGCAGAAGTACAGTCCAGAGCAGGCTCTGCTGTCCCCAGGGCCCTGGGCCCAGGAGCAATCGGTTCCCTCAAAGGCCAGCTGTTTTGTTCTGCACACGGCCCCCGAAGTCTCCGTTTCTGTCTCTCTCTCTCTCTGTGTTGCAGACCTTCAGCTTTCCCAGTCCCCAGGCCCACAATTCCCAGGAGGTGGAAGATGTTTGCCACGCAGAGGCCGTGTCTAAGGGAGGGTCTCGGCCTACCTCGGGACCCGCAGTGCTCAGAGCTGCCGTGACTGAAGTCATTTCTGACACACTCTCCGGCCCAGCATCAGAGACCGTGCAGAGAGCACAAACACACTGGGACAACGTGCTGACTCGCGCACGGTGCTGTGAACCGCCTGCCAAGGGCAGAGAAGGGAAGCACGGGGTAAGGCACAGCGTGGAAAAGGCAGCAGCCAGCCACGCTCGGCCCCCAGGGCACTGGGCGGATGCTAATCGGAGGGCTGAAGTTAGTTTGGGCCCCTCATGCCCCGCCCAGCGCACGGGGCCACACCCACCCACGCCGTACCCTACGGGAATAAAACCCAGTGCGCAGGAGGCTCCGTGGCGCACCACCTAGTAGCTTCCTGAAAAGGCGCTGCCCTTCTGAGACTGGCAGGCAAAGGCAAGGTGGGACCTGAGCCCCTGGGTGCACAGTGGCCGCTCAGCCCCTGAGGCCCCGCAGGTGCTCTGTGAGCATTTTCTCCAAAGAGACTCCACTTCTCGGCAGCAACAAAGCAGTAATAGAGGAATGAGCTTTCAAAACCCGGGGAGGGACCACCGGTGAGGAGGGATCTGGCAGAACTCTGCGCCCCCCCCCACCCCCCCCCCACCCCCGGTTCCAACAAAGGACTAGAAAGGGAAGCGCCAGAAAAACTATGCAGGCTCGTCCCAGCTCCTGACAAGGTGGAACAGATTCTCAAATTATTTCAATATGAGAAAAGCTAAAGAAAAATTGAGGCTGGCCTGTCTTGTTATCAAGGGAATATGGAAGTCTTCGACATTTTCTCTTCATACTCTTTATCAAACAGATAAGGGAATCTGAAAGTTTGGATTTAAGTGAATGTTGTTTTCCAGACTAATGTAAAGTTACCCGGCAGGGCAAGTCCTCGTCTGATTAATCTTGGGTCAGTGACTAATGAGGGCCTGTCGCTGAAGACGAAACTGGCGTCTGCCTTTCCAGCCTATCAAAATCCCCTGTTTGCTGAGGCTGGTCACAGTCCTGTTATATTTCAAATAGAAAGAGGTCGACAGTGACGGAAATAACAAAACTTCTGGGAGACACTACCAGAAACTGCACAACATCTTATGGAGAAAAACTTTAAACCCTATTAAGGAGAAAAGGAATTATCAAAAAGATAAGAAAAATGAAGAAGCATACCATTTTTCATGAAGCAATTTAATATTATAAAGATGCCAATTTTAAACAAATTAATCTATGAATTCAAAGCAATCTTAAATAATATTTCAGTGGAAATTTTTAAGGAAATAAACTTATTTTTAAGCTGCATAGGAAAGTGAAAGTTCATAGATAAGTCCGTTTTGATAACAAAAAGATAATTGAAATAAGTGGTACAGTATAGGGTGTCCTAAAAGTCACACTTAAATAGGCAAAATGAGAAATTATAGCTAAGAGTACTTTATTGAGAAAACATTCATTACAAAATTTTATAAAATGTTTACAAAAATATTCTCTACATGTTGGCCCTCTTTGTAAAATTTTGTAGTGAATATTTTGCAAATAAAAGTACATTTAGCTACAATTTCCCATTGTAGGTGACTTTATGGGTGGCCTTGGGAACACCCTGTAGATGGAATAGCCAACAGAACCTGGGAAAGCAAAAAGGTGTTCAAGACATGTTTATGTACGCATGGAAACGTGATAATAATAGAATGTTACCACAGTAGGAAAATAATGGATTTTCTAAAAAGATGTTATTGGGAAGTTACATCACTATACGTAAGACAAAAAAACTATTAGATATGACAAAATTTCTAAATGAAGACCTAAATATGAAAGATCAAACTACAAATGTAATTTTTAAATATAAGAGAATATTTTTGTAATATGGGGTGAAGAACTTCTCAAGACTCCAAACATACAAATCATGAAAATATTGTGTGACTATAAGTATAGTATCTCTATTTCATAAAAAAAACGATAGACTAAATTTAAAAATGGGTGGGAAAGAGTATAATGTTCAATGTTGAAAGCTAAAAAAAATGGATTATTGTGTAGAAGATGCCAACAATTTTCACAAATCAAGGGAACCCAATGTTTAAATGGGAAAGGAATATAAGAGATTAATAGAAGGAGAAATCTACGTAGCTAACCTATATAAAGATAGTCAACTTTATTAAGGAAAAGATAATTGTAAACTAAAATCACAGTAAGATACCACTTTGGTCCACTCAGATGTCTAAAATTTAAAAATCATACCCCATGGTTGAATTAATGTACACAGCTATGATTCAATAAAAAAATAAAATAAAATAAAAAATTAATAAATAAAATTTAAAAATCAGATCATGTGAACACATGCATTTTTGGAGGACATGTGTACTGGTATATTCATTATAGAGAACATTCTGGCAGTACTTAGTAAAGTGAAAAATGTGGGCAACCTAAAAACCAGCAATTCTTCAGCATTTTAATCACAAAATTGACCTAAGTGGCAGGAAATTGCAGATGACTCGAAGAGTTCACCACAGGAAGTGGATTAACGTGATGAAAGCTCATGGGAGACTGTGCATCGGGTGAGAGCAGGGAACGACAGGTACAGGGTAATATAAACAGATTTGTAACCACAAGGTGCTGACTTCCACTTCCAGATAAAATGATGTAGTTGGGGACAGAGGGCGCTCCCACGGACAACCAACTAAACGAGCAACACCGACTGTGCCAAGTGCCCACGAGGAGTGTGCACGCCCAGAGACTGCTGCTGGTGTGACCATTTCAAAACATTTGTGGAATATTAGCCAACAATTCCACACCTGCGTGTATACTTAACAAACATGCATACACATGTTCACCGCAAGAATCCGTGAGAATGTTTGCAGCAGCAGGATTTGTAACCACCCTCAACTGGAAACACCCACCTACCTCTCACGAGTAGAATGAACAAATGCAGTTGGGAATATTCCAACTGAACACTGCACTGCCATGAGGATAAATGAACAGCTCGGGTTAATCTCACAGATAGAATAGCCGGTGTAATACGGCAAATAGAAAAGATAGCAGAACGCAAAATTTCTTTTCTGCAAAATTTGAAACCAGGCAGAATAAATCTGTGGTGTTGAAACTCAGGATAATGGCTCCCCGTGGCGGGGGAAGGTGCCTGACTAGAAGAGGATGGAGGCGGTAGTCTGGGGTCTGGGCCGTATTCTCTTTGTTTATCTTGCTGCTGGTTAACTTGGTGAAAACTCACTAAGCTGGGCCTTTATAATTCCTATAGCTTTCTGTATATACATTATATCCCACTAAAATGTACATAATAAAAGCCAGAGTCTTTAGTGACTCAGGAGGAAACAAAATTAATTCAACCCTATATACCTAAAGGTAAAAGAAGGAGGAGGGACAAGAGGAACGAGAAATCAAATTCAGGCAAAGGAGACTGAAGGGGAAGAGAATGAGGAAAAGATGAGAAGGAGCAAGAAGACCACTTGGGCTCTGTCTGGCAGGGCACCGAGGCAGACACGAACACGTTTTAGGCACTGGGCTTTATTGCTGCCACCACTATTGCTCCTTTTCACAAACAAATTTGGTTTCACAGTGCAAGAAAGAAAGAGCACACAGTGTGAGTGGCGGAAAAAGAAGATTAGAAGGAAGAATGGAAGTGGTGGAAAAAGAAAATTGGAAAGAAGAAAGGAAGGGAGGGAGGCAGGAAAGGAAAAAAGAGGAAAGAAAAAGGGAACAAGAAAAAGACCCTAGTACATCTGATTTTGCTTAACTATTCTATTCTATTCTACAGAGCCCACTATCCCCAATGTTATTTGACTACGTAAAAAAAGAAGGAGATGGAAGAAAGGTCAGTTGGGGCGTGTTGCTTGGTTTTCCTACGGTTGGTGCAGCACCGTGGGCCGCGTGGACTCATTACTGGGTGCAGGCATAGCATTTTTCATCACAAAGTCCAGAGCCCTTTCTCAGTGAATAGTGGGAAACAAAGCTCATTTAACATGAAACGACCTGCCCCAGGCCACAGAGTCATTGATTCCCAGAAAATACACTTCATTTTGGGTGTTCCAGTTTTTTGGTCTTGGTTTTGTTTTATTCCTTTTGACCTAAAAGACTTAATTGAAATCAAAAAGCCTCCCAGCCAGGCTGAATCTGTGTTTTGATCAGGTTGCTGCAAGCTGGGCTTTTAGGAGTGAGAGCTGTGTCAATCTCCATCAGCGTCTGCTGCTTCTGCTTCGAATTTGTTGTCTGGTCTTCGTCCACATCCACCCAGGTAACAATCACTTCAGTTGAGTCACAAACACAAAGAAAAATGCACCAGTCTGTGCCTGTGGCTCAAAGGAGTAGGGCACTGGCCCCATATGCCAGAGCCCTAGCCAAACCCAGCCCCAGCCAAAAAAAAAAAAAAAACGCAAAAAAGAAAGAAAAATGCACCCTGAAAGTCTCCTACCTGAAGATGAAAACTCAAGTTTGGAAACCATAGCGATGACCTGTAGTGTATCTCAAAATGGACCATAGTTCTTCTGGTTTCTTTTTTGTAAGAAGCCCTTAACAGTGCCAAATTTATCCGATCATGTTTTGCTTCATATATTTCCAACTATTTTCTGGAAAGTAATTGCTCATCTGATAAATTCCTATCCCTTCTGTAAACTCCTCATAACCCCTCCTTCTTACCCCTTCCTGGCCAACTGAGTTTTGTTTCTACGGGACATTTTCTGCACACATATCTCACTATATTAAATTAATGCACAGGGACATGGTTGTGTCACCCACAAGACAATGAGTTTTTGAGGACAAGCCTCAGTCGTATTCATTTTTTTAACATCTGGTACCCAACCTGGTATTTAATAAGTATCAGTATTTGCAACATCCTTGCCACTTGTTGAGCCAACTGTGGACACGACTGTCATTCACGTGGCCTAATTTAAATGTTGAGAATGGAGCTTAGGCTAGAGGTTAGGATAGCATGACGGTCCATTATATTAAGGGTATGAAAGCAGATATGGCTCTCCCTCTAAGGCGGCGGTTCTCAACCCGTGGGTCGAGACCCACAAGAACTATATTAAAGGGCCGCGGCATTAGGAAGGTTGAGAAGGAACCATTCTGCAAGCAGAGAATGGGTCTCTCTCTACTTCCTTCCCAAAATCTCATCTCTCTTCTCTTGACTACAAATACTTCTTCAACTCTTTCTTATTCATTCAATTTTTAAAATATTTTTTGAGGAAAAGACTTGATACTGTAGAGAATTTTACTCTCAGTAAAACCACTGTCAGTCAACAAGTGGCTTTCCATAACTTTGGTTCACATACTGGACCCACCTCTTTCTAGAATGCCTTCTCTACCCCATCTAACATCATAGCAATAAAGCTTGATGGCACGATGAACTGCTACTCGTTCCATTGGTTTGAACAGTTCAAGATTTGCAAAGTACTTCTGTGTATTACAGCATGGTGTTTATTGTTAGCAGAAGACTTTGGCTAGCAGAAGTCCTGACTTTGTTAGTTCCATGCTCTTGAGCAATTTCTGAGGCTTTCTGAGGCTCACTTTACTCATTCGTGAACTTGGAATTATTTTACAGAGTTGATATGAGGCAATAGTGAGGCACAGTATTGCATCTAATAATTGCGGTTCTGATAACAACTGTCATTGTTATTGAAAAGTTCAAGACTTTGTCTATCTAGCCACAACCAAGGAATTCTTATGCAGATAATACTCTAAAGTTACAGTACAGAGGTACACTCCATAAACTTCATGGCACAACTAAGGTCTGTGAAAACCTGTCCCCTAATGGTTGGATGCAGCAACACAACCAATTACAACCAGACATTCAGGTGATCAACTGGAAGGAGCTCTTCTTCCACCCTGTTCAGCAAGAGGAGAAACAGAAGCACCATTCACGCATGTCCCTCTGGTGGAAACTCCATCGCACTCCTGAGTAATCATTTAGTCAAAGTGATTCAGCCATATGCTCCTTTGGAAGTAGCCCCCATTTCTGTAAGTCAGAAGGCAGACAAGCTTTCCTGTGAGGCACGAGGATTTTCCAGCTCCTCTCTCACTGGACTACACAGACACGCATCCTACCAAAAATACAGCTTTCAGCTGCCAGTCTCAACAGGCGTGGGTGTGTTTGCTTGAAGCAGATGCTGAGTGCCATGTGGCAGCGGGAGGAAAAAAATGGGCTGATCGTGCTCCTGACATGATGTTTGCAGAGATCTAAACTCACTCCTGAGATCCTCTGCAAGTGGCCTGAGCATTCTTTTGGATGCTTTGCTTTTAGCCCCAGCTAGAAGGAGGGATGGCTGCCAGCCAGCCAGCCCTGGTAGAAAATTTAAGTCAATTAACAGCAGCTTGACCTGCAGCAGGAACATGACCCACGATTAGGGCCCATTCTTCAATTTGGGTTGTGACAATACCAAATAGAGATTGAAGAGTCATCAGCCACTCCATCATACCATTCTAAAGAAATAATGGGCACCCAGTAGGAGGCAATAGCCAAGGACAGCAGGGAGATACGGACAAAGTCAGCCACAGTTTCTCCTTCCAAAAAATATGTGTAAAAATAGAACCTATCATTTTTGAGTGCCTACTATACTCGACACGCTACTAGGTATTTTGCATTCATTATCTTATTTAATTCTCCCAAGAACCCTTTAAAGCTGAACCTCATTATCTACATTGTGGAGATAAAAAATCTAGGGTTCAGGCAAATACATTTATCCAAGTTAACACAGTAAGTGGCAGAGCTAGGATTCAACCCAGACTTGTCTGGCTCAAGAATACATTGGGCTAAAGAGGAATAATATGCACTATTTGATAAAGGACATGATGAGAGGGCATAGCTGATGTGCCTATAAAACCAAGTACTCACCTGTCACTCAGGCAAAAGGAACCCAGCTCTCACTTCAGGACTCAGGAGGAAAAATTACAAATGGACAGAGAGTTAGTCCTGAACTAACAAGAAACTGAATAACTCACAGCCTTGCTGATGGCTGAACTCATTGGAGGGAGGGAGGGAGAGGCCTTCCCCTCCCCAGAATCGGGAGTGACAGCAGCTTGGAAATTTTTCTTTTCCATTCAACTGTGCCTGAATCATCGTTAGATTTCCCCACAGCACCTTGCACTGGCTTTGAAAATATTAGGTGCTAAACAAATATTTATAAAAGGAAGAAAAGAGTGGAATAATAGAGAAAGTTATTCATGGAAAGCAAGAAAGAACAGCAGGAAAAACAAAAACAGGGTAGGCTCCGAGAGCACTCAGCCTTTCTTTGAGAAATCTCCATGTGCAGTCCTAATCCTCAGCACCTTTTCCTCTTCTAAACTGCTTAGAACTTTCTGCTAGTACCATCTCATTGTCCATTAGCATATGCTAATTTATATCCACTCATGTATTTAGCAAATAATAGCTCATTATCTATAGAAGATACAGTTACCTGTTATCTTTCATGCAACTTTCTGGCTATATCTCCCCATTAATACAAAAGGTGATAATGGAAGAGAAATCAGGATTTTTTTCTGGTTTATATTTCCTCTGTACACTTAGGGTAGTGCCCCACTTGTAAGTGCAGCTTAATAAACTGTAAACATTGGCTTAACAGACAAACTTCCTTCTAGTGGACACTCTGGAAATTTTCCTAAAGACCAAGTCTTCCATGAGACGTTGTTTGCTTTGGACATCAGAAACAAATCAGCCCCACCTTACTTGGGGCTATAGATGAGATTCACCTGGCAGAATATATGGGTCATTACAAAAGTTTTGAGATACACAAAACCCAAGAAATGTAAAATTTGTGCAGAAAGAAACAAATGAAGCCCTCCCAGCAACACCAAAAAGCCGAGCAAGTAGAACTTGTGCGGGTGAATCAGAAAGGACGCTGCCGACTGTGTTTCTGGGAAATAAGCTAATGGACCACAGCACAGTCTGTCTTAACACTTTCCCAGGGACCTACATATGAAGGCTGCCCTTTAAGGATCTCTTCAGCCCCACAAGGTAACTATAAGAATATGCTCTTTAATCTTTATCTGGATGCTTTAACAGACCCTACTTGGAAGGGGCCCACGCAGGAGCTATCGCCTGTTTCCTTTGAGAGAGAGTGGAGCTTTGAATGCAACAAGAGTTCCTTGAAGCCTGGAGTGTTCAATTTTACTTCACCATGCCCCCAGTATAATCCATTGAAAGGGCACTGTCCTTCAGGCCTTTCAGCTGGGCTGACAGCTGCCCGCTGATTAATTGACAGGTTAAAAAGATTGATTCCACATGTCAGAGCTGTAACCCTGCCAGAACAATACAGCTGTCACTTGGGCTGTAAAACAGACGCTTACATTAGCAGTCCTGACAGAGCTGAGCACGGACACATGCACCTGCTTTTATGGAGAGCCTACACACACAGCCATGCTGAGATGAATCATCGTGGAAGCAACACTGGAGGATCAAATAAACGCTTCCATGATGGAATACTAGTGGCAACGCCATCTTGGCATGTTCTTGGTCTGCAGATGGTGCCCAGTGGGTATGCCAAGAGTGGTGCAGGGGACAAGGTAGGGCTTCAACAGTTGTCTGTGGCTACTGCCTGCCTCTCAGCCCCAGTCCTTCCAATGTGCATGCCATCCTGCTCTTGACATCCATAGACAAAGCTCTACCACTTGCCTGGAACTCTCTCAGCACAGGGCTAAGCCCCTTCAGGCCAATACGCACACACAGGGCCACCCTCATGCCAACTTATTTGTGGAATAATTATTGAAAACTTAACTTCAGTGGATTGGTGCCCCTAACACACCCAAATTCTGAGCATGTCAAAAAGAGCAAGAGACCCCAACAGCCTGGGACTTGTTGTCTTCCAACCAGAAGACATCTGGGATATCTGGGACATCTTAACGTGCCTGAGCTTTTCCAAAGCCTTTGAAAGCAGCTTGATGGCCTGTGAGGAGCTTCAAAAGAGAACTGCCGCAATGTAATTCTTATATATTTAAAATCGAAATAGCCTGAAGTTGCCACTAGATAATTAGAGTGCTCAGACTAGATAATTCTTCAGGGCAAGGCTGGGTGTCTCTGGAGTTAAACCAGATCTCACATTCTCCCCAGATCCTGGGACTGTTCCACCTCTAGCCTTTTCTCTCCTGATGCATTACCGACCTCTCACAGGGTTCCAGAGTGGGCAAGTGGGCTGCCCTCCCGGTGACCGACCTGCCTAGGGCAGCAGATAACAGCAACAGCCCACAGTCAGGCCAGCATCCTCCCCTGGATCTGGTCACAGCACCTGACCGAGGTTATTACTATTTACAAATTTCATGTGCTCTAAATACCCCCAGGATTTCTCACCCTAAAAATGGTATTTCTGGAAGAATAATAATAAGGTTTCGATGGGAATTCTTTGAGTCCCATAGAGTACTGGTTTCCAAACTTAGCTGCTTATTATAATTTTGGGGGGAGATGTTTAAAAAATTCAGATACAAGGGCCCACAGTAGGACGAGTGAATCAGTATTTCCAGGTATAGGACCTAGAAATTTGTATTTTAAATTAGCTTCCTATTTGATTCTCAGAAGACACAAGTTTGGTAACCACAGCTCACAAGACACTCAAACTAAAGATAGAGGGTCACCTGGTCACCTTTCTTCTATGAGAGGACAATATTTGGGAAATATTTTTTTTCCAAAGTTCCTAGTGAACAATTATGCCTCAAAACACATGGAGGAAATAATCATTATGCATATATACGATGTGCTAATGATTTAAAATATGAGCTTTCATAGCTTTGGGATAAGGCCCTATAACAGTAAAATCCAATTTGGGACATTACAAATTGCCTTTGCAATGTACATGACCTAATGAAGAAATATATGTATATACATATATATTTATATTTACATATATTTCTGCATTAATTAGGTCATGTACACTATGAAGGTAATATGTGTATGTTGTAACACATAAAAACATATGAAAGTTACTAAAAATAATAATGACAGTACTCTCATGCACATACCCTTGCAGGTAAGCAATAGTAACAGCCCAGTGTGTGCCCTCCTCATCTTTCTCCATGCTACACACATGCTCACGCACACGCGCACGCACACACACACGCACGCGCGCACACACGCGCACACACACGCACGCACACACACACGCACACACACACACGCACACGCACATACACGTGTGCGCGCACACACGTGCACACGCACACACGTGCACACACACACGCACGTGCACACACACGCACACACGCGCACGCGCACACACACACATGCACACACACACGCACGCGCACACACACACACGCGCGGACACACGCACGCACGCACACGTGCACGCACACACACGCACACACGCACACACACGCACACACACACGCACGCACACACACGCACGCACGCACACACGCACACATGCACACACGCACGCATGCACACGCACGCACGCACACAAACCACCACACCATTCGTAGGTTAATTTTATGTATCAACTTAATTGGGCTAAGTGATGCCCTGCTAGCTGGTAAAACATTATTTCTGGGTGTTTCTGTGAGGGTGTTTCTGGACTAGATCAGCATTTGAATGAGTGGACTGAGGAAAGAAGATCCACCCTTGCAAACGTAGAGAGGCATCGTTCATCCCCATCAGGGGCTGCGTTAGTGATTTTCAACGGGTGCACCATGAGAGGATCTTAGGTGTGCCACAAACATTTCAAAAGATCATTAATTATTTTCAAAAGAAGTGAAAAGCTTCTTTGCTTTAATGTACTTACTGTGCAGTAAGTACATTCTGTTTTTTTTTTGATCAACATAATTTAAGAGTGCCACAGAAGTCTAACTATAGGTTCAAGTGTGCCATGAGATAAAGAAGGTTGAAAAATACTGGTCTGGATAGAATAAAAAAGGCAGAGAAAGAGCAAGTTCACTCCTTTCCTGAGCTGGACCATCTGCCTTTTCCTCACACAGGGACATCAGAATTCCAGATTCTTGGGCCTTGGGGCTCAGACTGAATTATCTCAGCAGCTCTCCTGCTTCTCCATCTTGTGGATGGTATACCACGGGACTTGTCAGCCTCCAAAATTAAGTGAATGGATCCCCATAAGGAATCCCTACTCCTATATTTAAATATGTCCTTTGATTCGGTCTTTCTGGAGAACACTGACCTTGTTGTACAGTTTGGATTTTCTTTCTTTTTATATCGCCTTCTTGTACATGGTACTCTGACACTTCTTTGGGGAGAAGATATTTTTAAAATACACCACAAACTCATAAAAGCTCATTTCGGTTTTGCCTTCTATCCCCCCATCTCCCTATTATTTTCTATTCCAGCATCTGTTACAAACACACACCTGCTTCCCAGTGGATCTTCAGGCAGAATAAGCAAGGAGCACAGTTAATCCTCCCTCTGCACCAGGGTCAATAGGAGATGACAAAGGAGGGCGGCCTTCCACCGATTTACTCTTCAAAAATAACCAGCCAGTAACTAAATTGAAATAAGGAATTAGGTTTGTAACAGAAACGAAGAAAGCTGACTGTCTTAATAACTACACAGGACAGTACAAGCCTGTGGAGTTTCCACAAGTCACAAAAGAAATGATCGTGGTGACTATAGTCCAATCTCTGGGTAGTCAGCGTGAGCAGGGCGCTGCGCCACGTGTGGGGCAGGAAGAATGCAGTCTCCTGGGTACAGGACACATACCGAGCAGGTGCTGCCCAGCTGTGCCGTTGATCTTCCTAAGTGATACCTGAGTAATGTAAATGATACCATCGGCATGAGTCGCCTGTCACTGGCATCTCTACAACAGGAGATGGGATGCCACGTTCACCCCTGATTAGCACTAACTGGGTGCCAATCACAGCACTGGCACCACAGGACAAACACCCTGACATTCCTACAGCCGCCCCCACCGGAAATCCCAATCTGAAAGGGAGCAAAACACAGGTGAGTCAGCCACACAGGAGAAGTGGCCCCGGCAGGGGAGAGTCGGACACTGACCCTGGCTCTCGGCCGCCGCGTGGCTGGCACGGTTGCTTGGGGGCTCAAGCGCAGTCAGATGGCCTCGCCTGTGGCTTCTTCCCTTGGGCTGTCCCATGTGCTATCTGCTCTGCCCACCCCAAAGTCACAGCATGACAGAACCTCTGAAACTGTCCCCTAAACCTCCTCTCCAGCAAGGACTGTCCGGCTGCTGCTCACCAGTCAGCTGAGACAGGCGGCTGGTCCTGCGCGGCCCGTCTGCTCTTAGCGTCCATGGTGTATGAGCAAACCCAAAGTGGTTGGCAGTCCCAGGAAGTCCTGTGACCTTGCTGCCCTTCCGTCTCATTGTGACAGGCCAGGCCCTTCTTGCATCCTCCACCTCAGGGAAAGGACAGCAGAATAAAAGAGTCTAATTATGACTGCGATGTTTCAAAAGCCAAGTCGTCAACGATGAGACAAAGATGAAAAGAATCTGAAGCGGGTCTGAGCCAGGTCGCCCCCACTAATAAACAAATAAATAAATGATGACATCTTCTTAAACTGAGAGGAGGGATAGAAAGAAAATGAACCTGCCGGCAAGTCTCTAAGAAGGGACGTCCGCTGGGCCAGCCCTGGGCAATGGGATGGGCTTTCCAGAATAAAGCAAAGGCAGAAAGTCATCTGCCCCTACCCCTGCCCCAGTTCCCTCCATCTCTGTGACAGAGCCAAAGGGCACAGCAGGACCCCTAAGATCTGCTTAACTCCTGCCAACCCAGAGCACTTTGTTGGGAGCAGGAAGACACTTGGGGGCGAGGGGAGGGTGCAGGCGACAGGCCTCCAACAACCTCACAGGGTCGCCCAGGCCAGAGAGCAGTGGGGCGTTCTCCAGGCAGCCATGGGTGGCAAGAATGTGGCACAGGGTGCCAGCAAATGTGACAAGGTGGGAACGAAGACGACATTGTGGAGAGGTTTCTGGACCAAAGACTGTAAGACAGATGGGGACGAGGACACCTCTGTGGATGCCAACACGGACAGATGATGGCAATCCAGACAGAGTCCCCAGCCCCATCCAGCTCTGCTCTCTGTTGAGCTCCCACAATTTATACACCGCCTGGGGGAAGGGGAATGTGTGAAGCCTCAAAATGAGATGAAGTATCAGAATTAAGTTTTACTATAGAAAAGTTTTTTAAAGTATGTATCTTGCCCATCTGAGTTCGTGGATTGAGATTTGTAGCTGCTACCAGCTGTCAGGAGATCTTTTGTAGGATAAAAGAGGTCTCCTTCTACCCCATCGATTGCTCCCTAATTCTCTCCCCACTCGACGAGGACAAATCTACGTCAGCACCACCCCAAGGGCGGCACGCAGGGCAGTGCTGGTCCATAAACGGTTTGCTATCAGGCCTCAACGAGCACAAATCTGAAAGTAAGAGCTCACAAAAATGTCATAGCGACTGGACCTTGATGTGTCAGACAGCAACTGACCAATGGACAGGTCTCGGGTGACACAACATGGCGGGGGAGTGGGGTCAGACGTGTACGATGAGCCGTGAACTTCACCCTAGTCATAAACTGGAAGCCTGCGTATATCAAAGGACTGGGAGATTAAAAAAGAAAAAACTGTTGCTTTGCCATGAATGATTTGAGAACTGAGCAGCACTGTGTTCCCCAGCACCCCTGCAATCCTCCCAGAGAATGACGGAGCCCACTTGCAGACACGGCTTACTTGTCTCCCGGGAGCTAAGCTGCCGTAGTTACCGCACTTATCCTGCTTAGCATGCTTCTGACCTCACTAAGAGCCTGGCCATTTATTTCGAGCTGCTGTCCAAGAAACTGAGATGGGGGAGGGCGGGGGGATAGGTGAAGCCAGAACACTTCCGTTTCCTCTCAGTTTTTTGCAGTGCCCAGCTCTAGAGTTTCTCTGTGGAGAGGTCTTAACACTGGCTGGGCGGCCCCAGAGAAATGCAATTTGGGTCTGAGCAGGCTTTGCCACAAGTCTCTCCAAAGCTTTTACGGTGAGATTCAATACAGATATACAGATCAATTATCTTAAAAGCAGCAAGGAGGCCCATCAAATATTTCTAGCTTTAAACAGGTTTATTTCCATCTGCACTTATCTCTGCTATTTAAACTCCATTGCTTGCAGTTAATCTTATGTAATGCAGCATAAGAGGGCTTATTTACTTTCTAATGACATCAATTGGCCATAAATATTAGACATCCAAGGTTCGTTGAAGCTGTGGGGACAGTTTTCCATTCTTACTTGACATTTGACTATTTGCAGAGCTCTCTCTTCTGTTTGTTCTTGTGTGACTCACTTATCAGCTGTCATAGGCCCATGTTCGATTTATTTAAATTGAATGAATAAGTACATTAGGAGAGGCTGTCAGGAGGAGAGAGAATGGGAACTCATTGGGATGAGTGATAAGTCAACACTCCATAATAGATATTCTCAGCAAAACTACACAAATCAAAATGCTAAATGGAGGTGAGGAGACAGTCCAGGGCCCCAAAGGCAGGTGTGGGGAAAGACAAGACCCCAGTGCTCAGAGGACAGACGATCCCTGGCCGGGGATCACTGTGCCCCTCATTAGAGTAGGGGCGAAATTCTTGCAGTAGAGTAGACACTGAGTCTACAGATGATTTTAAACCTCAAAAACAATTAAATCAGCAAGATCTGAGCTGTTTTAGAGCTGAATCTACTGAACCCTCATAACGGCCGCTGTTTCTGTTTCCATTTCATAGGCCGAGATACTGAGGCTCAAAGATCCTGCAGCTCACCTGAGGCCAGAGATGAACGATCCTGCACCCCCAGCACACCCCACACCTGTCACTCTAAGCCTCCACCTGGGAAGCGGAGCCCACCGCAGCCTCTCTGCCATAGCAGCTCCAGACACAGGGCAGTGCAGCTCTTCTCAGTGGGATTTCTCTCCTGCACAGATTCATCAGCCACCTAATTTGGTGAATGCACAGAGGGGACGCAGGCGCTTTAACTTGAGAACTGCTAGATGGCTGCCTTGGCTGGACTTTTCCTCTTCTCACTCCCCCACTGCCCAGTTTTCATTTCCAGAACTCCTTATTCTTTGGAGACTCTAATACTTAAGGCCGATTTATCCCTCAGTAAACCCTCAGCTGCAGCAAATACTTTTTTGGGCTAGTAAAATGCAATTCAATACAATATTTACTTGGACAAGTATTGGTTGGTTACCCATTGGGTGTCCAGGCTTGTGTCTTCTGCATTGCCCGTTTTCTGCTGGTGGTTCAAAGGCACATGGTTATTCTTGGGAATGTGCCAATAATGCAGGCCTCTAATTTTCTCTGAAGTTGGTTTTAGAAAGGAGCAATGTCCATATTTGGAAGAATAATAGATAATACACAAAGGAGAATCTTCAGTAAGAGATAATTTAATTCTTTTTCACATGTTCATTCACTCATTCACCCTTATGGTGCCCAGGCCCGTGCTAGGCACTGGAAGCTCTACAGTGAGTATTAACAAGCAAGCTTCTTCCATTTAGGCTGCTCACAACCTAGTAAAGAGACTGACATGAAACTGATGATCACACGTGAATGGATATTTCCAAACCACTCGTATTCCGTGGAAGCACGTGGCAAAGAGAGGTGGGGGGAGAGAAAAAGGACGGTATGGGGGTGGACTTCCCCCCGCAGCTGAGGAGTCAACAGCTGTGTGAAGCATTGAACACTGTTTCAGGTATGAAGAGAAGGAGAACAACCCGGATGGAGGAAAGAGCTTGTGCAGGTGCCCTGAGGTGACACGACAAGGGTCCAACAAGCTAGGGACAGTGGTAGGCAATTGGGCTAGACAGCAAAGGGCCTTCCAGGCTCCTGCATCCTTCAGACTTTATCCTTGATCATCAGGACACCACTGAAGGGGTTACAGCAGTGGTGCCGACATGATCAGATTCATGGTTTGAATAAAAGAGAATCACTCTGGCTGCAGTGTGGGCAGGAACAAAGGGAAGACAGAGTGTATACGCCCAGACCCTGGGTGGTGGTGCAGAGCAGTAGGGAGGGCCAAGAGCTCTTGGTAGGTGCCATGAGTGGCATGCAGCATGGGGTGGGTAGGTGGGGTGAGGTCCTTCCTCAAATTGGCACTAGGAAGCTCTCAAGACCTTTAGTAAAGTCTCCAAACAATATACCTCACTACTCTGCATGTAAGCCCCAGGAAGGCTGGGATCGCTCACCCTTATTTTTTTATTTATTTATGTTTTTTTGTTTCTTTTTTTGGTAGCGACAGAGTCTCACTTTATCACCCTCGGTAGAGTGCCATGGCGTCACACAGCTCACAGCAACCTCCAACTCCTGGCCTTAGGCGATTCTCTTGCCTCAGCCTCCCGAGTAGCTGGGACTATAGGTGCCCGCCACAATGCCCGGCTATTTTTTTGTTTTGCAGTTCAGTCGGGGCCAGGCTTGAACCCACCACCCTCAGTATATGGGGCTGCTGCCCTACTCACTGAGCCACAGGCGCCATCCACTCACTCTTATTTTTTTTTACATCAATGTATTTAAGTATCAAAAACTAATGCCTGACTTATCATAGATGTCCAATAACTACTTACAGAATCTCAACTACTGTGCTTCTCTGCTCCACAGCCGAAGGAACTTCCTCCCGTGGAACCACTATCTAAAACCCCCTGCAAAACTGCCTGTCTCAGAACGTCTGTGAATGCCTCCAGGTGCCTGTGGAAATGTGGCCTGATTTCACGTGGCAAGGCTCACCACACGTGGATGCAGTCATGGAAGCCACATGGCCCCATGTTCTGAGCGCCCTCCTACTGGGAGCCATTGCCCCTGGTAAGAGTGGACATCAGACTCCACCTGGCTCAATGCAGTTTTCTCCTTTGGGAGTTTGAAATGTGGGGGACAGACATAAAATCTAAAAAGAGTTGGTGAGTCCCTTATGAATAGCAACAATTTGGGTAAAAAGTCCTGTGACATCATCTTGCAAGTGACCAAAGCTATTTGTTCAAATGTTCTTTCAATTATAAGATAGCACATTAATTTTTAAAAATAAAATTCTACGTCAGGCTTACACTAGCAAAATATGAGGGTTTTCTTTCCCCTTATAATAAGGATGGGAAAATTTACAGAACAGAAACTGTTGGTTAAGCAGTGTCTAGAACGCTGATTTTCAACTGGTATGCAGTTACAGGATCTTAGTTGTGCCATGAAAAAAAAATTTTTTTTTGAGACAGTCTCCCTCTCTGTCCTGGGTAGAGTGCCATGGTGTCATGGCTCACAGCAGCTGCAAACTCTTAGGCTCAAGTGATCCTCTTGCCTCAGCCTCCCAAGCTGGAACTATAGGCAGCCACTACAACACCCGGCTAATTTTTCTGTTTTTAGTAGAGACAGGGTCTTGCTGTTGCTCAGGCTGATCTCAAACTCCTGAGCTCAAGCAGTCCACCTGCCTCAGCCTCTCAAAGTGCGGGGATTACAGGCATGAGCCACTACACTTAGCCCGGCCTACAAAAATTTTTAAAGATCATTCATTACTTAAATTACTCTTGAAAGAAGTTCAATGCATAATAAGTATATTCTTTTTTTTACTTTTTTGATCAACATAAGTTAAGTACACTGCGGAAATTTAACTATAGGGTCAAAGGGTGCCGTGAGATTAAAAAAAAGTTGAAAACTCCTATTCTATTCGTCTGTTTTTTCTTCTCTCTTGCGAGCAACTATCGCATTTTGCTGAAGTTTCTTGTGTAACGATTCATTCCCCCAAGAAGGGTGGGTTACAGACTCCCCTGGCCTGGCTAGAGATCCTGAAAACAGTTTCTGGAGTTTCCTCCAAGAAAACAGTTTCCTTGTGGTGTGATTTGCAAACCTCAGGACTAGGGCTGTGGTTTGGCTGATTCCTGTTGAGGGAACCTGTACTACCCAAATGCTGGGTGGGGAGGAGAGATCAGTAACTTGAGCCCTAGCAACGCTTTGTTCAGGGCAAGTTTTCCATCTTTTCCCATCTCCCTCAGCATTTAAGTGTCATCAACTGATGAACACGGGTTTTATTTCCTTCATGAGAGAGTCCCAGTCACACAGAGCCTTGGTACCAGATGTAGACAAGGAGGCTCAAATTAGATCTCAGAGCCAGGGCTGACAGCCGTCATCACGTGTGAGGATTATTTTAGGAGGAGACACAAGCCAGATATTTATCAGCTAATAATTTCCGGGGCTGACTGCCTCCCAGCATCAGGAGGACAGCTGTCATCTCGAAGGTGCAGCGCTGAGCTCTGACTGGGGGACAGACAAAAGCCATTACCCGAAGCTAATGGCCAGGCAGCCCCTGAAGCAGAGAAATGCTGCCAGTGGGCAATGTGAGGCCCTCACGGACAGAGTCCTCGGGATTCTGCAAGAGTCAGAGGCACAAGACCTAGCACCCCACATGCATGAACTAGAAGAGGGGGCCCGAAGGAGAAGTTAGCGGGGACAGAGCCACTCCGACTGCACACAACACGGAAGACTGCAGGTTCCCGCAGCATCCGGACTGGGCATAGAAAGTTCACGGTGGACTGGGGGAAATACCCCCAAATAGAGCACGGGGAGCCCTGGCTGGAGTAGGAGCTCACCCTACTGGCCAAATGCAGCCTGTCCCTTCCCAGCTAATGCAGGGTGGGTGGCACTGTAGGGTAAGGAGAGTCGGGCCCCATGTCTGAATGGGAGAGTAGACGGGCCTAGGCCACAGGGCAGACCCAGCAGCACTCAGGTGAGTGAGGAGAGAGCGCATGACAAGGGATCTTTAAATTCTCTGTCCCTTCCCATTGTACCTTCTTCCGGCGAGATGCCCATGCTTCCCTCCCCCAAACGGCAGGTTCATGGCTTCCACCTTGGATAGCTGTTGACATTATCTAGCTGGGAAGTTCACCAAAGCCAGGAATTCCTCCATCCCCTCCTCACGGGGGAGCTGGAGACAGGAAGCATGAGAATCTGCGTGTCTTGGGCAGCCATCCCCACACCACCTGGAAATGCTGGCGCCTCCCCAAAGGCTGCCTTTCCAAGAGCCGAGGAAATCCCAAAAGCTGTGGCTTCAGGCCACAAACAAGGCAGGAGATCTGGCTGCCTCCCTCTGCCACCAGCTGAAATGCCCACCCACGGCCTAAAGCTGCTGAAGTCAACCCAACAAGCGACCCCGAGCTTCCCCCAGTCCTCCCTCACCCCCTGCCCCTCAGCAGAGCCCTGTGACAGGGGCACTGTCCCTCTCACCCCCTGGAGGCGCTGGGCCATGCAAGGATGAGCACCCCAGCAAGGGAGGCTCAGGACCAGAGCCAGTGAAGTGCAGACAATCTCGGGAGACAGATGGCCGGGCGGATGGGCCGGCAGAGAGAGGCTCCTGCTCCTTGTCAAGATGACACTCAAAAGTACATCCCCGTCATCACGGGTTGTCAGTGGTGTGTCAGCGCGAGATGCTGTGTGTGTGTTTGGGCACTCTGTGAGTTTGGAAGGCTGAGCTGGTTCCCACTTCCATAGCAACGACAAAATCCCAGCCCCAGACGCGAGTCTCTGAGTTAGTGTCAGACATGGGGACTTGGAGGGGGTGCGCAGGAGAGAAGGGTGTCACTCCCAGCAGAGAGCAGTGCTGCAGTGGCAAGGGTGGGCAGGAGGCAGGTTTCCGGAAGTCTGTGGGGAGATTGTGTGTGGGCACGAAGTGACAGAAGGCAGGAGCTAATAGCTGAGCTAACGGGAAGTGCAATCTGTCAGCTTGGGCAAGGCTGGGAGTCGGGGTTTCCTGAGTCCTGGTACCTTCCAAGACCCCTGAGGGTCCTCTGGGTTTTCAGAAGGAAAACTCTGTTGGTTCCAACTTTGTGAACCAATGGTGACTGATCTGAATTCTTCTGGAGTGGAATGGAATAGGAAGGGGAAAATATATTCTCCAAATCCTGTAATAAAACCCAGAATCACAAGATATGTTTGCTTCTCTTTGACTGAAGGAGTTAAACATATCCTGAATCCCCAAACACAGGGTCATCAGCGGAAGGATGGCTGAGTCATTGTACATGTAGAGAAAGAGCATTGGAATAGTGGCTGCTTTCTGGTCTCTTCTGTCCTGTCTTCTCTGGTCACTTACAAGTCACTGAATCCTGGCATCCTATGGATCAGAGCGATGCTTTCTAGGCCGGGCTCTATCAAACGCTAACTATGCAATCCAGTTAAGTTATTTTTCTCCTCAGGCCTTAGTTTCCTCATTTGAGATGAGGGGATAATGACTTGCTACATGAACTTCCCCATGTGATTGGTGGCAAGGGATTTTCTCTGGTCAGTGAAAGCTCAGTCTGCACCCAGAGTCTTTGCTATAAGCTGAATAGCACCTCCACACCCTGAACATGACCATGTCCTGACCCTCAGAAACGCCCATAGTGAAAGGATGGAAAGATTATCCTCCTTCATCCAAGTAAGCCCAACAGAATCATGAGAGTCCTTACAAGTGGAAGAAGAAAACAGGAGAAACAGGGGCAGACGATGTGAGGGAGAAGGGAAGGTCAGAACAAGAGAATTACTGCCATGAGTGGAGGAATGCGGACAGCTACCAAAACCAGGAGAAGGCAAGGAGCTATCCCCCCTAAAGTCTCCAGAAGGTATACAGTCCTGAAAACACCGATTTTAGCCCAGTGAGATGCATTTTGGACTTTTCTACCCTCCAGAACTATAGGATGATACATCTATTATTTTCTTAAATAGTTACATTTATGGATATAGCAGCGATAAAAAACTAACAGAGTCCTCTGCTACATAACCTGGCATGAAGACATTCCTCTCCTGGCCTCATCATAATCACTATGAGCAAAAGAAAGTGCAAAGTCAGGTGGGTTCTTTGCATCCCCCAGAGCTCCTAGCAATGTATTGGGCAGAGCAAAGTCCTTCAATCAGCACTTGCTGGTTTGATTTGATTTGGCAATGAAGGAAGAAAATAGTTGGGGTGTAGCATTACTAAAGCTCTTGAGAAGCTTGAGTGTGAATCCAAGCACAAGAGGTCACCCGGTAGTGAACTCCCACTGTTGAAGGAATAAATTGTGGAGTAGGATGGGAGTCTAGTCTCCACCTTGGTGTGTTCATATGTCAGGAGCATTCGGGAAGCCCCCAGACTACCTCTGCTATGCTGACCTTGGGTCTTAGTGTGCCTTGCCCACAGCATCTCATGTTAGATACAGAGGTTGACTTCTCCACAGGAGCCCATTGGGGAAAAGCTAAACCTGAGATCTCAGGAGAGGTTGAAAAATCAGAGAATGTTACTTGATAGCCATTTTCTCAGCAAGGATTTCTTGAATACTGTGTAGATTCTGGGGATAACAAAATAAATAAAACAGTTACTGCACTCAAGGAGACCACAGATTTTTCAGAGTGCACAATCTTTAAAGCAATTAATTACAAGGTGAAGTTTTAAATACAAACAGTTTATAGGCACAAGGGGAAGTGGCATTTGGATTGAGATTGAGGAAAGATTTCTCTATCTAGAGAATCAGGCCAAATAAATTTCCAGACAGAAGGGAAATGTACTAATCTTAGTAAATCATTAGTAGGATAAAAGTACATTAGGAGATTTGAAAAACTATAAATGGAAGAGAATTTCCTCAACCTGATAAATGGCATTTATGGAAAAACCACAGCAGACATCATCTTAATGGTAAAAGACTGAAAACTTTCCCCTTAAGGTCAAGAATGAGAAGAGACTGGTGGTTTTCACCACGGCTATTTAACATTGTACTGGTAGATCTAGCCAAATAATTAGAACAGATAAAGCAATCAAAGGCATCCAATTTGGAAAGGAAGAAGTAAAATTATCTCTATTCATAGATGGTATAAATATATGTATAGAAAATCCCAAAGAATCCCCCAAAAAGCTAGTAGGACTAATAATTCAATTCAGCAAAGTTGCAGATTACAGGATCAACACACACACCCAAAAATCAGCTGAATTTCTATACACCAACAATGAATAATCCAAAAAGGAAATTAGGAAAGCTATTCCATTTATAGTATCATCTAAGAGAATTAAAGACTCAGGAATAAATTTGGCAAGGAAGTAAAAGATTTGTACACTGAAACCTATGTAAAATTTCTGAAAGAAATCAAAGAAGCCTAACTCCATGGAAATACAGGTCATGTTCATGGAATGAAAAAGTCAGTATTGTTAAGTCATCATTACAAGTCAAAGTGACAGATTTGATACAGTATCTAGCAAAATTACAACAGGTTCTTTTTTTTACAGAAATGGAAAGGTCAATCTTCAATTTCACGTGACATTGCAAAAATGCCTGAATGCCTAAACCAATCTCAAAAAGGAATAAATTTGGAGAACTCATACTTCCTGATTCCAAAACTTCCTACAAAGCTACTGTAATTAAAACAGTGTGGTAGTGGCGTTAAAAGAATCTAGAAATAGACCCATACATCTTGGACGATTAAGTAAAATGGCAAGAATGTCAAGTCCATTCAACAGGCAAAGAACAGACTCTTTGATGGTGGTGCTAGGACAACTAGATTTCTGCAGGCAGAATGAGATTAGACCATATCTCATGCCATATGTAAAAATTCATTTAAAATGGGTAAAAAATCTAAATGTAAAAGTTAAAACTATACAATATTTGTCAGAAAACACATAGGCACATCTTCATGGCCTAGTTATGGCAATAAGTTCTTAGATACAACACCAAAAGCATGATAACAAAAGGAAAAAAGAAGATAAATTGCATTTCATCAAAATTGAAAACTTTTGTGCATCAAAGGTGGACACTGAAAGTGAAAAGACAACCTGTAGAGAGAAATTATTTTCAATTTTTATATTTTAAAGGGGTCTAATATCTATAATACAGAAAGAACTCCCACAACTCAACAATACAACAATAAAAAAAAAGCAATGTAAAAACTGGCAAGGGACTTACACAAACATTTCTCCAAAGAAGATATAAAAATGGCCAAAAAGCACATGAAGAGATGCTCAAATATCATTAGTCATCAGAAAAATGAAAATCAAAATCACAATGATCCACATACCATTTCACACCTACTAGAATAGCCATACTTTTTTTTAATTTTTTTTTTTTTTTTTAGAGATAGAGTCTCACTTTGTTGCCCTCAGTAGAGTGCCATAGCGTCACAGCTCACAGCAACCTCCAGCTCTTGGGCTTAGCCAATTCTCTTGCCTCAGCCTCCGGAATAGCTGGGACTACAGCCACCCGCCACAATGCCCAGTTATTTTTTGTTACAGTTTGGCTGGGGCCAGGTTTGAACCCGCCACCCTCGGTATAAGGGGCCGGCGCCCTACTCACTGAGCCACAGCAGCCGCCCTAAAATAGCTATAATTTAAAAGGTGGAATATAGCAAGTGCTGATAAGGATGTGGAAAACTGGAACCCTTGTGCATTGATGTTGGGGGCATCCACTGATGCAGCTCAATCTGTGAAGAACAGATTGGTGGTTCCATAAAGTTAAACACATAATTACTTGTGTGTTTAATTGTGATCCAGCAATTCCACTCCAAGGTATATGGCCAGAAGAATTAAAAACAGGGAATCAAACAGATGCTTGTACACCAAGGTTTATTACCAAATTATTCTCAGTAGCCAAAAGGTAGAAACAACCCAAGTGTCTAACAGATGAATATGGATCAACAAAGGGGTCAAGCCATACAATGGCATATTATCCAGCCATAAAAAGAATGGTGTTCCAATACATGTTACGTGTAGAACATGGGTAAATATTGAAAAGTGAAATAAGCGAGACATAAAATGACTAGAGGAGTTATTGCTTCAAAGGGTACGGAGTTTCCATCAGGAGTACTGAATAAGTTTAGGAAATAGATAGTGGTGATGACTATAAATGTAGTTAACACCATTGAATTAAAAAATTATTCAAATTGAGAAATTTGTTATATATTTGCCATAATAAGAAAAAAAAGAATAAGTGTATCCTCGTCCATTTTGCATTGCTCTAAAGCAGTGTTTCCAACCTTTTTTATCTTCCAGCACAGTTGAGCCTACAGTGAAGGTTCTGAGGCACACTTAAATGATGTTGACCAAAAAAAAGAGTAAAAGAAGAGAATACACTTACTGTGCTTTGAACATCTTTTGAAAATAATATAATTAATGATCTTGAAAATTTTGCAGGACACCTGGATCTTCTCATGACACACTGGTTGAAAATCACTGCTCTAAAGGAAATACTAAAAGCTGGCAGGCTGTGTAAGAAAAGTGGCACCAACAGCTGCTTCTGGTGAGGGCTTCAGGAAGCTTCAATCAAGGTAGAAAACAAAGGAGGAGCAGGGGTGTCACACAGCACAGAGGATGTAAGAGAGAGAGACAGAGAGAAAGAGAGAGGGCGTAAGTGTTAGGCTCTTGCAAGGTTAAAGTTCACATTGTAGCTGTGTCCTTCACCCAGGAAATGTGTATATCTGTGCAATGTACCCGTTAGGTGGGAACTTACCCACCCCACCCCCATTTGCAGTTAATTTAGTTTTTCTCTCATGTGAGCAAAGATTTGTTAATCTTCTAGCTTCAAATTGAAACTAAATACACGTGAGGCTTATTTTTCCATTCTTGTGATACTTTGAATATTGTTCAAAGCTGTTCAAGTGGTTGTTAACCTGAAATAAAAATAAAATAAAATAAAGTGGCTTTATCAATTTTATAAAAATGAAAATAAACCGTCAGCTCACACCTGAACTAACAACAAAATGAGAACTCATTACCTAGGGGAGGGCGCCAGGCCATTCGTGAGGGGTACCCAACCATCACCTAAAAACCTCCCACCAGGCCCCACCTCCAACACTGGGGATCAAATGTCAACATGCGGGAAGAGCCAAACATCCAAACCAGATCACAGAGCATTGGGTTGGGGACAGGAGAGAGGGAAAACAGGACCTGGAAGTGCCCAGTATATGCTTGGTGAGGCTATGGAAGGGGCTGCATTGCTCAGGCAAGCTGAGATGCATTCATGAAGGAACCTAACGGCCTTTCTACAGAGTCTGGACTGCTGGAGAGTGCAGTGATTTAATTCTGTCTGTTGCTTTTATTTTAGTGTGGCGAACTGGCTGGCTTGTGGAGACACGCCAGGCCCGGAGGTCATTGCACAGCCAATGCAGGTGTCCATAAAGTTACTGTGAATTTTTTAACTTTGCACATGAACTTTATGGACACCCTTAAGTGCACGAATAAGAAACCGCCAGGACCTTCTGTAAGCAGAGGGCGAAGAGGACTGCAAGAGGGTGGCAGGGACAGAATCCATGTGATTTAGGGCATAAGAGAAGAGCAGGGTGAGGAAGAGCTAGGAGTTGAGGACGAATCTGCAGGATGCCAGCCTGTTACCTTTTTCCCTCCTGAACAGGTCCATGGCTCAGAAAAGTTAGGTAGCTAGACGGACAACAGCTGGGAAGAGGCAGAACTGAGACTCACCCAAGCTTCCTCAGCCCCCGTCTGAACCTTTCACCCTCATATAGTCACATAACTAAATTTTTAATTTTATTTGAAAGACTATGTTCGAGGTTGGACAATTACGTTTGCAAACTCATCCTAGAAAAAGTGTTCCATACCCCATTGCTGAATATCACTACGGCCACCTTCCAAGTCCTTCCCTGGGAAGCTGGGCACTGAGTCCACATTCGGAGCAAGTTTGGAACTTTTTTCCTAGAATAGTCATCAGAACTGTCATCATACATATTGTCACCAGATATAATGATATTCAGCAATTAGGTATGTGATACCTTTTCTAGGATGAGTTCATAAACTTAATTGTCCAACCTTGCACAATTCTACCAGCTTGGGATTGGGGAGGTTATTTGGTTTTTTTCCCTGACTTTTGTGTTTCCACTCCTTCGAGCCGCCATTTCCATTGGTCCTCTCACATGGTGAGGGGGGTTCTGCCCAGCTGCAGCTCCAAGTACCCTCTTTTACCTTGGACCTTTGTTCCCCTGCTTGCAGACTTCCTATGTCCCCTATCCTAAAAAGAAAAGTGAGCCCAACCAGGTCAAGAAAAGTATGTAGATGGTTATAATTTCCACAGTTTCATCATTAGTAAACTTGTCTGGGTCCAGGATTAGAGCCCAATGACATGTTAATTAGTCACTGTAATTAGCAATGTCAGAGAGGGTCCTGAGGCTCCAGGACTTACACACAAAGGGTTGCCTTTGACAGCAGGTTCATTCAAGGCCAGCCTGCCTCCTGCCATGACTCTTTATTCACTATATGTGTCTTACAGGTTTACCTCCTTCTCAGTGTACACAAGAATTTCTTTCCGTTTGTTATGAATGAGCAGAGACATCAAATTGATGGGTGATAAGTTAAGTAGTGAATAGAAAATAATAAGAGGGCAGAGCTTGCAGGGAGTCCAGAGAGGCAGGAAAATTGAATGCACATCTCAGTCCTGCCCAGGCTGCTGTGCAACCTGAGGTCCATCACCTCCCCGGGCCATCCAAGTAAGGCCCTGGTCTGCCAGATCTGTGGGTAGGAGACAGTTTTGGGGCATGGTTGTCACTTGCAGACATCCAAGTCATCTCTGTCTCATAGACCCAGTAGTGAACTCACAAGGTCACTGGGTATGGCCTCCATATAAAGCCATTTTAAACCTAATAATGACACTAATTCATTAAAATGTTCAGGTAAATGTGACTTCATTTTTATTCCTTTGAAACAATTTTTCTTGCAAATAAATATGTAATGCAAGAAAACAAAATTGCCAAATGATGCACCCTGCTTGTTTGTTTAGGGAATAAATCTGCAGATCATTATACTGGGATGCTCCTTGACGTGGGCCATGAGAGGCGGAAACAGTCAAACTCCAGGGCCCCCCTTCTTCACAAAGATGCCACTTTCTGCAGCAAACCCACCCAGACTGAGTCTACCCAGCCTTAACTTTCCTACAATAGCAGATCAATCACCGCAAGAACCCAGAAAGCTGTAGTAGCCCAGAAGTCTCCAATCACATCTTGTAACATCAAAATGGACTTTCCAGAACCATATCTGTCCCTTCACCACTTTTTAGCCATGTCCTGGTTATACCAGTAGACAGAGACCCACTTTCAGTAGTGGCCATTAAGAGGAACCTCCTCCTTGCCTTTTTAGAAAGTTCTCCCAACCCATCTGGTCTTATGTGCCTCCCTCATGCACAGCCATACTGACCCAAGAATGCTGTTATGAAAAGAAGAGCCCATCGCCACTTGGCCTGTGGGCAATACCTTCTTCACGGAGTGAAGCCAATTCTTTACTCCGAGATCTTTTCCTCATCAGTTCACTGCGGGTGGTGAAAAGTTGGGAATATTCACGCTTGGGTGATCTTGATGTATACCCTGGTCCCAGGGAGTCCCTGCTGTCACCCCAACCCTCATGTAACACACGCCTGATCGTAGTTGCTTGGTAAGTGACACTTCCTTTTGCTCCTCTACAATGAATCTACCCAGTGATAAGTTGGGCTTATGTGAGTAGAGTGGCTAGACTCCCACAGCACCGACAAACCACGGGCACACAGCACGCGTTCATGAGGCCAGCAGTGACCAGCTGCCGCCTCTGGCAGGAATCTCCCCTCTTCTCACTTCTAGTCACCTCTTTGCCAGTCAGATGCTCTCATCACACTCTTCCCACCAGATTCTTGAAAGGCCTTTTCTGGCTTGATCTTTAGGTTCAAATTAATGAACCTAAATCAGGCTTAATTTCAGCCTAAATCTGTCAGGTTACCCGTCTAAGTCCCAAGAGATTGCCAATTTTTCTAGACACAGAAATCTTTCTCCACATGCCTTTTCCTAGGCTTAGAAATCAGTTCAACACTTTGGACTCTACCCTCTCACCTTTGGTTAGATCTTCTTATTCCATCGTTCCTGTCAGAAATGTAATAAAGTTCCTTTTTGTCTCTTATGACATCTTGGCCTTGAATTCTAATGTCAGATACTGAGATTGTTATTCAGGCTTCTTTTTGTTTATATTGTCCTGGAATATCTTTTTCCATCTATATTTTCATCTCTCCTACATCATTTGTGTGTGTCTCTTTGTTTAGACAATGTATTGTTGATCTGTTTTAATCCGGTCTGAGAATGTGCTCTTTTTAAAACAATTATAGCAAAATCCATAATATTCTCATACCTAATACTTTCTGTTTGTTCTTTTCTATAATTTCTTCTTCGTGCTGCACTTCGCTAATATTTTCAGGTTTTGGGGGGGAGGGTCTTTGCTTATTTTGAATTCTTGGTCCAACTCTTCTAGTAATTCTACTTTAGTTAGTATGTACAAGTCAGTGGACTTTCTTTTTTATTGGCTGTGTCTCTCAGTGTTTCATTATTTTAGCCTGCATGCTCATTCCCTTAGGGGGCTTTCAGCCACCTCCTATGTTGCCTAATAATATATACTGGTGGAGTCCCAAAGCCAGGCCTTACTCTGTGTTTCACTCAATTCATTGCTATCCTCTCCTCCCCTCATCTGGACTTTGGCATTGTCCTGAGAAGATTCCAGACTGTGTCTCTCCATTTACTGCTGTGGGACAGACAATGGCGCTCTTTGGTAACATGAAATAGGAAAGAATAGATATTAAAAGAAAATTCCCCAGTCCCCTTTCTCTTCTTCTCCCCCAAGGTTCAACCACCACCTCCACATCTTGTAACACACACACACACACACACACACACACACACACACACACACACCCTAGCTCATCACAGCCTTCCATAGTCTTGGGAGTTTTCCCACCTTCTCCTATGGCTATTAGTTGGCTTCACAATGAAATGCTAATTCACCCTCTTGACAGTAATGTCCAGTGGTTTCTTAAGCCTGAAGGCTACTTAGCATTAACCAGGGGACAAGCACAATCTCCAGCATTTTCTATTCCCAAACAGAAATCTTCAGAGCTTGTCTATGCCAATTTGTTTCTTTTACTTCAGAAAAGAATGCCCACAACCTGAATGCTAGTTACTTTGGTGTCAAAACATAAAACATAGACATTTGTGTATATTCATATGTGTGAAGATGCCGAAGACTAGGATGTCTCCACCTTCCTTCCCTTTGTAGAATACATTCCTGAGGGACTTCAGATGCTCCTCACATTAATGCTGTGAGATAAACAGGATGGGAAGGAGGTATTGTCCTCTTCTTATCCAAGGAGGTAAGAGAAATAAGGAGATTGGGCAAGGACTGCAGGAGCACAGTGAGTTGGTTCTCTTGGCATTGTGGCTCAGAGCCTCTGGGGAAGGCACTCACAGAGCCAAGCTTCTAGCCTAGGAAGTTACGGGTGCAAGTCATGTGGGAGTGGCCTGAGAAGAGCTGTGGAGCTGCTTCCCACTTGCCTCATGGTATAGGCAGAAACCAAGAGAGAATCATTCAGCATCAACACCAAACTCTGAGTTTTATGTGTCTTACTGATTATCATCTTATTAAATGGTTCTCTAGTTGGCAGGAGATTGATGGATCAGATGATGAAGAAAGGAACATGGCAAGACTGTTGAGAATAAAGGGCTCTCTCTTCCCCTCTTCAGTAAGTCACAATTCCATCAAGCCAAACCCTATGAAGGTCATCCTTGAAGCTTCTCTTTCTGCCATACCCCAATATAATAGACACAATCCATTAGCAACTTCTGTCTGTTCTATTCTATCTTCAACAAATATCCATCATCTGACTCACCACTGCTACCCCAACCAGACTTCCCCAAACACTTCCCCCTGTATTTTATAATAAAGTCTTTGCTATACTGTCCTCATTGTTAGCATAGCAGCCAGAGGGATCATTTTAAACAGAATTCACATCATGTCACTGCTCAGTGGAAACCTCTCCAGTCATGTCTCATCTACCACAGGACAAGATGCCAAAGTCTCAACCACAGGCTGTGAAGCCCACCTGTCCTCCCCACCTGCCACTTACTCCTCCATCTTGTCTGACACTCCAGCCATCAGCCACTGACCTCCCCCCACAGCCAGCCCTCCAACAGACCTGCTGCCATCCGCAGCTCTCACTTGTTGTCCAACCTGCCGGACACATTCTTCTCAGATACCTGCGTGGCTCACTCCCTTACTTCCTTCAGATGGGAGTCTATTTAGAGTTTACCTTATTATAAAGGCCTTCCATGACCACCCTAAAAAATTAGCAATACCCCTCTACTCCCAATCTTTCTTACTCTGGCTTATTTTTCACACTAGGTGTATCATATATCATCTAATATATTTACTATTTATGCTTGTTATCTGCCTGCCTGCACTAGAGTACAAGCTCTTAGAAGACAGGTTTATATATTTTAATTTTCAATCTCTGCTATATCCTAATCCCTAGAAGAGTGTCTATCACATATCAGGTCACTCAATGAACAGTCATTGAATGAGGGATGAATGAATAAATGGAATTATGGCAGGCTACAATCTAGAAACATGTTCTATAGCTCCCTGAGGTATCATTGCCTCTAACCCCAGTCATGATCTCAAATACAGCCAGAGTGGGGGGACCTCAGGGAAGGAGCAAAGGGCCTGGGCAAGCAGGGAGGATTTAAAAGTTCACACCCTCCATACGTTTGTGAGCAGATGTAATGCCTCTCCAGATTCCCTAAAACACTTTCTCAAGTTTTTGACTCAGAAGGCCCTCATCTTTATTCCACTCATTGGTTTTCTCCTCCTCATCACAATCTCAGCATTTAGGCCCATCACAACCTCCAGCCCAAACAGAAGACTTTAAAACTCTTTCAACCCTACAGAAAGTTCTGAATCCCTGGGAAGTTTTCCACCTCAGATGCAAAGCTGAGAAGCATCAAAGTATCAGCACAATCTCCTTTCAGGTTAGTTTATTATGCAGACTCCATGTTCGCCCTCCCAGGGAAGGTATATGCCCAATGCCGAGAGTAACAACTTTTGCCAAACCATCCAGAACAGCAGGCAAAGGTTGACAGCCTTCCCAGGAAAAAGATAATGGAAAACCTTATAGATTGCAATGAGTATGCAGGCAGGGGAAAATGGGGATGGGTGGATGGAAGGATGGATGGATGGCTGAACAACAGCATCAAAAGCAGACCATTTTGTCTACACAAAAGAATGCTGGCTGTTCACTCCCATGAGCATGGACTGTACCTACCAGAATTGCAGGAAACAACTTCACAGAAATCTAACACAGCAATGATTTGGCATAGTAAACTCCTGCCACTCAGCAGTAAGCAACCATTTCAAGGGGTCCTTGCCATCCAGTTCCACTAGCTTTCACAGTATGCTGTTAATTGTTAAAAAAGCTACCCAACTTACACAGCTGTGGGACAGCCATTGGTGTCTAAGATGCCTCTTCTCATTTACAAAGAACTTTCAGGTAAATTAAGTATCTTTCTAAAAGCACAGGCAATAGCACAGGGGTGGGGAGGATCCTAAAAAGGGTGTGTAGATTTTTCTCCATTTTTCTAAGAAAGAAATCAACTTGGCAAGTGAGGAGGAAAAGTATATACTAGTTATCCATTGTACTGATGTAACACTTCACAAATCATAGGGCACTTTTCACATGTATTATTTCATTTCGGTACAAACAAACTAGGTAAAGTAGGAAGGTATAATTATACCTATCTTGTAGATACAGAGTTTGTGGCTCAGAAAGAATAACTTATTTGGCTACATTCAGATAACTGGTTAGAGTAAAAATCAAGACGCAAACCTAGGTCTTGGGATGTTAAGTCCAAACAAAACAAGTTTGTTGTTTCCACCACGTATATGTGTGCCTCCATTCAACTCAAGTTTAAGATGATGTGTTTTCTGTTTAAACATATTAGAAAGTGATCTTTAACAATTAAACACAGGTGGGGCATGAGAGGGAGGCCCACAGAATTTGGATGCAAATTGTCTGTTAGTGTCAAATTAGCTAGCAGGAGGGACTTCTCACCAGACAAAGCTGGTGACAAGATCTGATCTCTCCTTCCCTTG
Source organism: Perodicticus potto (assembly GCA_963574655.1). Classification (NCBI taxonomy): domain Eukaryota; kingdom Metazoa; phylum Chordata; class Mammalia; order Primates; family Lorisidae; genus Perodicticus; species Perodicticus potto. The sequence continues at coordinate 15,095 of CAUYRH010060134.1, read as the reverse complement.
GCAGGGTCAGCCCCTCCATCCTACAGGAAAGGACTGGAGGTACAGAAAGAGAGTGCTGAGCACCAGTCAGCACTATTGCAAAACTGACAATATTAAAAGATTCAGTTAAACCTATAAAAGAACAACTTTGAGGGCTGGGCCAGATCAACCACACTGCAGTCTCAGTGTCAGGCTGGCCTGTGATGAAGTCCACCCTTGTCAGTTGCAAAGTATCAGACTCCTCTGAGTCTCGATTTGCTCCAATGCAAAATGGGATATGATTTTTAACTTTCTCAAAAAGTGACTGTGATGCTTAAGCCTCAATTCTAGAATTCATAATGGATGGTGCTCAGAAGTGACAATATTCTTTCTTACTTCTTATGACCAATAGAAAGAAGGAGCTGGATGCCAACAGAAGCTTGGATCTTATTTTCCTGCTTGTTCATTGGAATGTCCAGTTCTTCATCCCTGTGTCCCTGAGCCTGAGGTTCTAAGTCTATGGAAGCAAATGGGTAGAAAGCCTGTGCTGGCTGTCTGTGTCTGTAGTCATCCCAACATCAACTAGCACCAAGGGGAAAGAAATTTCCTTTGGCCTTAACTTTGGGCCTGCAATAAAAATTAGCCCTCAGGCAAGCTGCCTCCCTCTCCCCATGTGCAGCGTGGGTCCTGGAATTCTGAGACCTGGGTTCCCTTATTGATGTCACTTGGACGTGTTGTTAAGCCTCTGTTCTCTCATCTGTAGAAAAGGAATAATAATCTCTCCCTCCCAGGAGGTGGTGTGTGTGTAATTAGGCTGTGGAGGACGTGAAATGCAGACCTGGGTGAGGTCTGCTGACTCGGCCAATGAGGCCGGCTCTGCCTCAGGTCCCCACTGGGCCCTGCGGTGTGCTGTCCTCCCTCATCAGCTCCACCCCTGCGGGATGTTGGCAGCTGTTTCTGGAAGTCCTGCAGCCTGGCAGAAGAGAGGGAGAGGAGCCTGCAGCTAGAGCCTGCACCCTTCTACCGAGCCCCTACACAGAGTAGATTTATAAGTCGATGAACATGGGCCCGTCCAGAGCGCGGGTTACCCCGGACCACTGAAGAGGACCAGGCTGGGCTCCACACTTGGCATTTCTCCAAGGGGGACACCCCCGGGCTGCGTCTCCATCCTCTGCCTCTCCCCGTCTGTTTTCTGTCGTGAAAGCCTCCCCAGGGTGCGGGGTGGCTGAGGCAGGTAACCAAACCCAGCACGGGGCAGCTGAGGGGAGCTTTGAGTCTCTCCCACAAAACCCACCCCAGACGCGCATCTGTCCCGTGCCCTCACCTGACCAGCAAGTAGCCGCAGGCTGGGGACCCACCAGCAAAGGCGGAGCACTCCCTGACCTCGGGGCGGCCAGGCAGGGTGCCGGTCCCCTGCTGAGAGATGTCCCCAGTGAGAAAGACCCTTCGGTCAGAGCCCCTGAGGCTACAGTTACGCTTTCACTCAAAAGCACATTTTTATAAAGGGAGAGTTGTATAATTTAAGCAAGAGTTGGGAAGGGCTCTGTTTTTAAGGGCCAAGTAATCCATATCAGTAAAAATATTTATTTCCTTCAAACAAAGATGGAGCCCTAACACATTTAGTTTCTTTAAAGGAAGAACTCCCGTGATGCGATTAAAATGACTTTTTGGAAAAATTAGATTTCCAGGCAATCAGGTGTTGCTGTGGGCACAGTGAAAGGGGCCCCGGCCGCTTCCTGGGCTCCTCCCGCCTCGCTGCACGGCCTGGTGGCGCCTCCTCCTGTCCCAGGGCTTCCGGGGCGCACCCACCGCAGTGCCATGGCAGAGCAGGACGCCCCCCATGTCCTCGCGTGCACAGCAGCCCTACCGGGAGCCCGCGCCAGCCGCGGCCAGGGCGGAGCTGGCGACCCAGAGGCGGGAGGAGGGCGCGATGCCCACAGCAGAAGCCGGAAGCACGAGCCTGCGAGAGAGGCCTTCCGCAAAGACTCCTAGCCTCTAAGCCATGATTCAGCATAATGGCAAATCCAATGGAAAAAATGGCCGGGAGGCCAGAGGAACAGTTTTTGCTGGAGATCTAAAAATCCCCCTTCCCCTTCAAGCTGCTGCTGGTGCCCGCGCCCCTTCTGGAGTGCTCCGCGCCTTCTGCAGTCCGGCCTGGAGCTCGGAGACCAGACGTGGTTAGCGCTCCTGCTCGGGTGGCCCTGCCAACCGCGCTGACCAGACGGGACGGGCCCTTCCCGCGCGCCCTCTGCCCAGCCTGCAGCCATGCTGGTGTTGACTCCGTGAGGGGCTCCGCAGAGCTGCTGAGTGACCTGGACAAAGGCCAGGCTCGCAGGCTCCAAGCCCGCTCTACTGAGTAACAGCATGGGCCAGGCCGGCTAGCCTTGCTCTCCTGGGGTGGGAGGCGGAGGGCCCTAAATGTCTTTGTCTTTCTTGCCATCTGCATTCTGTAAGGGAATGGTGTCCCAGTCGCCTTCCCAAATGGTGTGCGGAAAAGAGATACAAAAGGCACCAATTTCACCAAACAAAGGAAGAATAGATAGCTACCGACACAGGACACAGGGTAGTAATCTCAGGGGTCCCAGGAACCTCACCCCCTGATGCCTGAGACCTGAGAATGGTCTCCCTGCGTTAAGGACCAATCCATGAAATTCCACCATTAACATCTCCTCCTTTTGTTTTGGGCTCTGTTGGGCTGCAGATACCTCCAGTCGCCTGGGGAGTTTATACCTCAGAGAGCCCAAGCACAGGGCATCTCTACTTGAGATGAAATCTTGGCAAATGTAAAGAAAGCAAGACTGAGGGGCAGGGATCCCCAGAGGAGCAGGCACACACCTGTGACAGCATTGCCCCTGGGGAGCTGCACCAGCTCTGAAGACTGAGGTACCCGGCTCAGATTCTGAGAGGAGAGACTCCTTTTTCAGGTGACTCAAGGGAAGCAGGGAGGGCAAGGGCAGGGGAGAGAGAGAGTGACAATGAGGTGGCCAGAATAAAAGCTCATCTCTGCAACAGGCCTGGAATCCCACCCCTCCCAGGGTCCCACCTTGGTGGGGATACTCGGACTCCCGGGGCCAGTCCTGGGGAGGCTTTCAGCCGCCCCCGGCACTTGCTGACATCTGGCCCCAGCAGTATCCCCTGTTTCCTTTACTCTGTCTCCGTATAGAATAATATGCGATTAATTGATTTTCTGTCACTCTTTTAGTACAGAAAATTAATTTCAGAGCAACCTTGTTTTCTCAGGGTATGAATCCTCTACACGCAGAGTAATTCAGCTCCTCCATTATTCATGAGCGAAAATAGTGATGGAGTGTGCAGAGAGACCGCCCCAAGGCCACAAAGTGATAGTCTGTGTTACTGATACAACAATATTCCACCGGTGCCTCTAAATAATTCACATCTACAACTCAATTTGGGCCTGTGCGCCACTCAGGATGTGGCTGGGGGAAGCACAGCTGTGAGATTTGGGAGATTCTCAAAGACACTGAAGAGGAGAAGCAAGTAGGGGCCCCTGCAGCCGTCCCAGGGCTGGTGGGAGACCGAGCCTCCGCTGCGACCTCTGCCCCACCCCCTTCACTCTCACTCACGGCAAAGCTCACGCATGTTCTGTGAGAGGACTGAGACTCTTCTCAGAAAAGACATGCAAATGGCCAACAGGCGCATGAAAAAAACTCTCGTCAATAGTCGTCAGGGAAATGCAAATCAAAACCACAATGAAGAGTCATCTCAGCCCAGTTCGGATAGCTGTTATCAAAAAGACACACACAAAAAACAAAAACTACTGAGGATGCAGAGCAAAGGCGACCCTTGCACACTATTGGTGGGGATGTCAATTAGCACAGCTATTATTGAAAACAGTTAGGAGGTTTCTCAAGAAATTAAAAACAGAAATGCTATATGATCCAGTAATTCCACTGCTGGGTATTTATCCAAGAAAGGAAATCAGTGTATCAAAGAGATACCTGCAGCCCCCCGTGTTTGTTGCAGCACTATTCACAGTGGCCAGATACGGAATTAGCCCAAATGTCCATCAGTGGACGCCTGGATCAGAAATTGTGGTACATGTACACAATGAAATACCACTTAGCCATGCAAAGAATGAAATCCTGCCATTTGCAGCAACATGACTGGAACTGGAGGTCATCACATCAGGTGAAATAAACCAGACACAGAAAGATAAATATCACATGTTCTCACTCTTCTATGGAAGATGAAAACAGTTGATGTTCTGAAAAAGCAGAATGATGGTTACCAGAGGCTGGGGAAGGGGTGAGTGGTGATAAAAACAGGTAGGCTAATGGGTACGAATGTACAGTTAGATAGGAGTGAGTTCTAGTGTTCCAAAGCACAGAAGGGGACTATGGTTAGCAATAATATATTGTATATTTCAACATGGCTAGAAGAGAAGGCTGGAAATGTCCCTCACTCAGAGAAAAAAAATACCAATTATCACGTGGACTCCCTACATACATGTATCTTCAATTGTTTTGTGTTAATAAAAGTAGATGAACAAGAAATGCAGCATCGGACTGCTAAGAGAGAAACGCAATCACAGGCCCTTAACCTCCCATCCAGCTCTGCAGAGGTGGCAGAACCCAAGGGCAGGTCACGCTTAGCAGGTTAGCTCATTCTCTCTTGTTCCAGATTTTAAGGGTTCTGTTTATTTTGTTTTGTTTTCTTTAAACCCCTGGCTATTCATCAAATGCATCTGTGACATTTGTTGATACCCATTCCTATGCCCACGCTGACCCACTGAGTCAGCATCTCCTGTGGTCTGTATGCTGAACCAATCCCCATGATTTTTACAGCCACTCGCGTGGATATCACTGGACAGGATGATCTCCAAGGGCCCTCCCAGCTCTGACGTCACCGGATGATGTTAACAAGGACAAAGGTGAACCCAAGACTGGGGAAGGAAGGGCTGCCTTGTGGGACCAACGGTGACCAAAGGAGAAAGCAAGTCACCCTATCTGCTGGGAGGGACAGAGGGGAGAAACCAGACCTCTCTCCACTCTGACACATGACAGAGCTCATTAACTCTGCTGTTGCTCCTTCACACAACTGAAGCCAGTGAAACCACCTGGGTCCCCAATGCCTGCAAAAGAAAGGCAGAGGCTCCACTGCAATATCCAGGCCAGCTGGAAATGGATATGTGTGACAGGAAGCATCCGAAGGTGCTCCCCAAACTCCTGCCCCCAGTGAACATACACTGTAATCCTCTCCCGTGGGTTTAGGCTGGAATGGTGACTGTGACAAGACATCTTTGCCATGGTTGGATTATTGGTGATTTCACTTAGGTATAATCGAAGTGTAGGATTAGCCCCAAAGGTTGGCCACTAGTTGCTAGAGTGACCCTAGCCAACTGCCAGCAAGAAAACAAGGCTATCAGACCTATGACCACAGGAAATGTTCTCTGCCAACACCTGAATGGACTTGAAAGAAACCCTGAGTCTCAGGTGAGATGACAGCCCTGCTGACACCTTAAGTTAGCCTGGCAGACTCTGAGCAAAGCACCTAGAAAAAACCCATGCCTGGACCCCAGTGCATGAAACCTACAATGATAAATGCAGATCGTTTTGTCAAGATAATTTGTTAGGCAGCAACAGAAAGTCAATAGAACATGTAGTGTAACAGAAACAATGGCGTGTGTGCACCCTTCACAGTTTAGAGAATACTCACAAGCCTGCACCTTACTCAGGCCTGCTGAGTACCTGCCCCTACACACAGAATGTGACAAGTGTCCACCACATGGACCATCTCCTGTCGATACACCTGCCATACTGTGAGGCCAGGAGGGCAGTTCTATTTTCTAAACATCCACTTCACAGACAGGGAATCACAGAAAGAGTCTATAGCAACACCAGGACCCAAATTCTGTCCTGATTCCAAGGCCAAGGACCTGTTCTCTATGGCACTGCCCCCAGCATGGTCCTGTAAAAGAAGAGAGTTGTTTTAAGCTCCTGTCCCAGTGGCCTGAAGGGCTACAACTCTCTCCAAACAGGGAATCCAATATAATGCTGGGGTCCTCCCAACCTCAGCGTCTTCCCCAGGCCAGCCTTGAATTGTGCAGTGAGCAGGGCCCGAAAGGGGAATATTGGAGGCACAGACCCACCATCCACACCCTGCCCAGGAACCCTCCCTGAACCTCCGAGTGCAGCCCGGATCTCTTGCCCTCCTCTAATCCAGGGAGGGAGAAAGCCCAGCCAGACTGCTCATCAATAGGCTTGTAGTCATTTGTCATTAATGGTGTCAGATCAAATCCAAGGAACAATTGGAAAAACAGATTGCAGCATTGTGCACTTTATTGCTGGTGTTTCTGTGGAACATTAGCAATAAGAAGACTCCAGAGAGGAGCTGTAAAGGAAAAAAAAAAATAAAGAGCAAAAAAGAAAGCAAGAAAGGTACTTTTTCCCTTGCTGCAAGCTTCACGACACAGCCACTTTGTAACATGCACCATATGCAGCAGCCACGCACAAGGCCCAATAACCTCCCTCCAAATGGTAATAAATCCCCTTGGACCCCAACACACTTGTAATTTACAACTTGGCTAAAATGAACATTATTTCAAGCTAAGCGTATTCTCAGAGGTGCTGCAGAATGTGGCAGCTTTCCTGCTGACAGAGGAGTTTCTTTTTAAATGTCATGCATTCACTTTCATTACTTCCAAATAATTGCCCGAAAAAAATCAGCTGCGGGACAGGGCTGCCCACTTTACGTCTCCATGAGTCAATTTCATCATCATGAAAGGAGCTCCTGGGAGGAGATTTCAGCCCGGGGAGGGCTCAGGCCTCAGTCGCTGTCTCCCTGTTGGTGTCTCGGTTGTGCAAATAAAAGGGTGCTTCCATCATTCCCCCAGGTCTGCAGAGAGACAACATAACCTATCATCACTGCCACCATCAGTATCATTCTTCTGCATCCATTGCATCATAATGCCATTGCCTGCCCAGCCCCGTATGTGGTGCTTGTTATCTGGAACTAACTGAGGGAAATGCATTCCCGCCCTTCATGGAAGCTGGGTCAAGAGGCTCTAGGAAAAGAATGATGTTAAGAAGGTTGCATTCCCTTCCCATTCCCACAAGCATATCTTATATTTATGGAAAGCCTGCTTCCAAATCTTTGTCTTTGCTTTCAGAGCTCTGATTTGGATCATCTACTGCTGCATAACAAACCACCCAAAAATGGGTGGCTTAATTATATCTTATGAGTCTGTGTAGTGACTGGGCTCGGCTATGTGGTTGTTCTCAATGTGATGTCAGCTAGGGTGGTTATAGTCATCTGGAGATTAGACGTGGCTGCCAGGTTCCAGTTGGCTCACTCATATGTCTGGTTCCTTGGTATGAAAGGCAGGAAGACTGGACTCAGCTAACCACAATACTGGGTCGATCGCTTTCTCTCTCTCACTCTTTCTCTCTCTCTCTTTTTAGACAGACTCATGTCCTTTCATTCTCCACATGGCCTTTCCACATGGTCTCTCCCTGTGGCTTCTTCTGCAGAGTAAATGGACTTCCTACATGGTAGCTGAAGATTCACAAAAGCACAAAAGTAAAAGCTACCAGAACTAACAGAGTCACTTTTACCATATTCTACTGGTTAAAGTCAGTCATAAAGTTAGCTTTGATGATACAGGCTAGAAGACAAGGGTGTGAAAAACAAGGGGTGTTCATTGGGTACCACCTTTGGAGACCAGACAAAAAGAGGGAAAGGAGAGCTGATATCCACACGGCCTTTGTGAAAGGTCTCAAAATAATGGCCATCAGCTCCCTTCAGGAGTGAGCACAAAGCAATTTTATTTCTTCTAATCACCGACTCCAACTGTGATAGGTTCAATCTCTCTTTTCGATTGCTTAGTGACATCCCAGGCAGATTTTACAACTTTTTAGTTACACTTGCTGACTAAAATAGTTTGGTTCAGTGTATTGGGTAATATTTTCTTTATATGTGATCTTGGCTTTATGATCATAAAGAAAAAATTCTTAATTTTAAGATAACATATTATGACATCCTGACATTGCAATTTAATTTGAGATCGATAGAGGATATATAGATTGCTAGATAGATGGTTAGACAGATACTAAACATTAACAATTAGTGACTACATTGGTGTTCATTATTCTAGTTTGTCAACAGTACGGCATATTTTTTAATTTACATAATAAAATGTTGAAGAAGGAATCAGTCCACCTTGCAACTTCCATTTTATACCCCATATAAGGTATTCCCTGTTCCCCTTCATTGGCACAAGTTGGGGCTTTAGGGATTTGCAAGGGTATGAGGAGATGGCACATATTTTATTGGAAGACATTTCTTTGCCTGTGTGTGATTATAATTTTACTCACATTAGTTTTTTTGTTTGTTTGTTTGTTTGTTTGTTTTTAGAGGCAGAGTCTCACTTTATTGCCCTCGGTAGAGTGCCGTGGCATCACAGCTCACAGCAACCTCCAACTCCTGGGCTTAGGTGATTCTCTTGCATCAGCCTCCGGAGTAGCTGGGACTACAGGCACCTGCCACAATGTCCGGCTATTTTTTTGTTCCAGTTTGGCCAGGGCTGGGTTTGAACCCACCACCTTCAGTATATGGGGCCAGCACCCTACTCACTGAGCAACAGGTGCTGCCCCCCACATTAGTTTTTATTGCTTCTCTGGTGAGCACTGATCACTATTTACTGTTGCACATGTTGGTGTTTTCAGAGGGTCCTGCAGGTCTTCCCTACAGCCCAGTTCTCTGATAAGTAAGACCTGCCTCTCGCTCTTTCCCTTCACACTAACTCTCTCGGCTACTGTCACCTGCAGTCTGCTTTGAAATCTCTTGTTCTTGGGTCAGGTAAGACATTGGCAAGATAGCCAGGGCCTTCTCCCTCCCACTGTGCCTCCCTGATCTGAGAAGAACTTAAAAAGCCAGTGGTAGGGGTCAGACTGCCACACAGATGCCCCTTCTCCAAGCCCATCTCCAGTTCTCGTTCCCTTGCTCTGGGGCAGGTCTACAAGAACCCTTCAGAGGCTATCCACCAACCCAGGAATAAATACTAAACTCCTATTGCTACAAGCAGACCCTCATCTCTGGGTTTTGTGGAGAGGAAGGGAGGAAGGGGTAGAAGCTCCCCTTTCCATTCTAATTCATTATTAACACTGCACCCCACAAAAAGCAGACACTTCTGATGACTGCCCCTCCCAGCATCCTGCTTTCTTTATACAGACCGAGATTCAGTGGTGCCGGGGCTGATGCAGCGGGAGCTCTGGGAGAAGGTGCTGGTCCAATTGCTAGTGGCTCTCTTTAAGACATGGGTCTAGCGCCATCTCTGTTCATCTGTGGATCTTAATCACTGATTCTAGTTCAACAAGAAATGTTCTACTCCACATCCCTTTACAGAGGCATAAATACATCCAATATATCTAGGTGAAAACTCGGATTACAACCCAACTCAGCTCCTGGCTTGCTTTGTGACCAAGGACAGTCGTTTGGTCTCAGTGGTTTGTATTGCTAAGGGCTCACCATCTGGTCCAGAGGTTTTCAGATGAGTATTACAGACTCCAACAGCTTCTGGGAGATACTTTAGGGGCTCTGAAATATTGACATGAACTCAAGCAAGCAGCAAAGAGTTAGAGTGGCCAGGGAATTAGTTTATCATTCTAATCTGTTTTTGACATTCGGGGTTCCAGGTAAGATTTTCGTTTGGAAATATTTGAAAGTGGTTCATCAGTCCTGCTGCCTCTTCTGACTGACACGGAAAGCACCCCTCTGGGGAATGGCTGGTGTGGATGTGCTGTCATGGCCATTTAACAAACTACTAGTTCTCTCTGCTAGAACCAAACGAGAAAACAGCTCGCAGATTTAGAGCAGAGAGAAGATTCTTTTGAAGAGTTATGTCAGGGGAGAAACTTGACCCCCACCATCAACCAAGAGAATCTCTTCCTGTTTTGGTTTGTGTGTGTGTGTGTGTGTGAGCATGTGAGTGTGCATGTGTACATGTGTGCAAGTGTGCCTGTGTGTGCATGCGTGCATGGGTATGTGTGTGTGTGCACACGCATGCGTGTGTGCCTGTGTGTGCATACGTGTGTGCATGGGTATGTATGTCATGTGTGCCTCTGTGTGCATATGTGTGTGCATGGGTATGTATGTCGTGTGTACATGTGCGTGTGTGCCTCTGTGTGTACATGTGTGTGTGCATGGGTATGTATGTCGTGTGTACATGTGCGTGTGTGCCTCTGTGTGTACATGTGTGTGTGCATGGGTATGTATGTCGTGTGTACATGTGCGTGTGTGCCTCTGTGTATACATGCGTGTGTGCATGGGTATGTATGTCATGTGTACATGTGCGTGTGTGCCTCTGTGTGTACATGTGTGTGTGTGTGCGTGTGCCTGTGTGTGCATGCATGTGTGTGCATGTGCATTGCACGTGTCTGTCCAAGCACACATCCTCCTCACTCTGCCTGCTGTTGTGTGGCAGGATCAAATTTAAAACCTCGCAGGCCATCTGAGGCAGGATAATCAATCACTTCATCACTGCCACTGCAGGTAAAGAGGAGGAAAGAGAGAGGAGCAGTTACTAGAGACAGTGATGAGCCCCCTGCTTCCAAAGCTGCCTCAGAGCTAGAAGACACTTTCCTTTGATGCACATGGATCTCCGTGGGCAGAAACTGGGGAATGAAGAAGAGGCTTCCAACAGAGACTGACTTACTACAAAAGAAGCCCAGGGTGGTCCCAAACATCTGATGTGCTGAAACAGACTGGAAGAGAAAAGAGGTCTACAAGAAGTTGGGTGGGAAGAAAACTTCATTCTGCGCATCTTGGCTGCCCAAGGGGGGCGCTGCGGGCCCCTGTCCACTGACACAACCCACCACTACCCTCCAAGGATTCTAGGCTGTCCTGTCACAGCTGGAGCAGCAGCGGGCAGAGCGAGCCTTGGGAGTGGGGCGGACCCTCACTGTCACCCTGGCTGGGCCGTGGCTCAGTCCTGCTAGGGATCCAAGCACAGGGTCTGGAAGGACACACTGCAGTCTGTCAACTCTGAGTGGCATCTGTGGAGTGCCACATTCCAGCGTCCAGTGTCCTCTGCATAAATGCAATTTCCCCAAACGTCAGGAGGAAAGCATTATAGATAACACATTGTGTGTGTCTTTGACCCAGTAAGTGCTGAAATCACAGATCTTATTATTCTGACATAATAGAATTTTCTCTCTTCTTCTTTCCCACATCAGGCTGACTGCTGTTTTCTAGGGTACATACTTAATTGCCAAAAGAAAAAAAAAGTGTCACCTATTTCCTACCCCAAACAAAATGCCAGGCCTCCTTGTGAGGGACGAAAATGATCTTAACTCATAACAGGACGTTAAGTTGAAGACATTCTAGCCGGAGCTTTGCTGGATGGCTGAAGAACAGACAGCATTTGATCTTGAAAGCAGAACTGGCATGAATGAGCCCACCTGCTCATCTGACCCCAGTGCTAGGGAGGCCTCGGTGCAAGACAGGAGCAGGCCTTAAGTGTGCTGTGACGGGCCTGGATTTGAGTGCTCGTTCTGCCCTTGCTACCCCTGCAGCTAAACCCAAGTTGTTGATGCCTCTCAGTTTTTATCTTCTCATGTATAAACATAGAAGATTAAACCTGTAACACAGGAGGTGAGGATTCCATACAAGGTGTCTAGCACAAACTGGGTGCTGAAAACATTTATTTCAGTTAAATCTGAGGTTCCACATTAGGGACATAATCAGTAAATCATCCATTCACTCAACATAAAAGAATTTACTGAGTGTCCTCATCTTGAAGACACAAGACATGGGTTTCACTAAATGCTTTTTGAATGAACCAATTGCTTCTCGTTCATCACTAGGTGACTTTACACAAGTCACTGATTCTCTGTTTGTTTCACAGCCTAACAGGCAGGGTTGCGGAAAATAATCTTAAACCAACCTTCCGGTTTTGATAGCCTGCCATTCCAGAAGGCCCAGGTGAAAGCACAAAGAGGGACAGCATAAGACTGTGGGGCTGTCCCTTTCCTACGTCTTAAGATGTGGTTACTGAGCTGTGCCAGATACACCTGCTTGGAGGCAGCCAATCAGCAAAAGCAGTGTGTGAGGCATGTGAAGAAGGGGCAGGTGGAGGACTGAGGTTTGGAGGATGTGAGGCCTGGCCTGCACCTTGGAGATAAAAAGAGATTATGCTGGCATCACAAAGGTGACAGCATTCAGGGCAAGGTGTGCGGACATGCAGGGCTCAGGCCAGAATGGTTACAGTCCCTGAAACTTCAGTCACGTTCACACCAAGTTATAAGAAGTCAAACCACAGGGTCTAGTGATGTGGGCATCCTTCCAGGCTCCTTCCAGGCTTGTCTTGCCAGACTGTAGTGCCCAGGAGTTCCAAAAAGATCCCACTGCCAAACAAGCCAAATTTATAGCAGAGTCCTTTTATTGAAGAGCCACCTGGCAACTGCCTCAGTGTCCCAACTTGGGGTGTCTTACAGCAACTCCAAGTGCTTAAGGAGTTAGGTTTTTAAGTCTTGGTCTGAATTCTGGTTTGCATGCAGGCTGTCCAGGTGCATTGGGGGGAGGGGAATATCAAACAATCATTGTACGGAAGCAGAATTTTGCAGTCAGTCATATGTTATACATCTTTGTTTCAATATTTTCCCATACATCTTAGTTCCAGTACTTTTCCCCCATACATGTTTGTCTCAGTATTCTCTCCACCTGGCATTGTTTAAAGGTCAGTCTGGGGATAGTCAGTTCGTTTCCCAGGCCCAGGAGTTAGTCAAGCAATGAGTTAGTGAGTACTTTCCCACCCATCTTGGGAATGAACCAGACTTACTCCATTTTGTTGAGGGCTTGAAGCCCAGGAATTTGTCAGGAGTTAACTGGTATTTTTTTACTTTAGCCTAGACCTAACAAGTCCCCCCTTTTCTTCTTAATTAGTCAAATCATTGACTGATGGGCGGGTATAAGGTCAGGCACAGGGTCATATCGATTTCTTAATTATCATAAGTTTGACACTACTTACTCACTTTTCAACATAAGCAGTAAGTTGATTCAAAATGCAGGGGTCTACTGCCAGGAGGAGGAGGAGTGGTGTGGATACATAGATTAAATTTTTTCTTCTTTTCTCAAAATTTAAAGTTTAATTAAGATAAGTCCCACAAGGAGTTTCCTCAGGCTTCAGCCATGCCGTGGACCAGCCAGCTTCCAGTATGTGGCTGGAGCAGGGCATGTTGATTGTTTTAAGAGTATGAAACTATTTAGCAGTTACTTACAAATATTTACAAGTTCTGGATTTCGAGGCAAGGTTTACATAAATTTAGCACAGTTTTTAAGATAATTCATAGTTGTTTTTTTTATTATTAAATCAAAATTGTGTACATTGGTGCAGTAATGGAGCACAATGTGCTGACTTCATATACAATCTGAAATATTTTCATTGAATTATTTAACATAGCCTTCATGGCCTTTTAATCACTATTTGAAGACATTTATATTCTGCATTTATTAATTTTCACTTGTACCCTTCTAAGATGCACCATAAGTGTGATCCCACCAATATAACCCTCCCCCCTCCCTTCCCCTCCCTTGCCCCTTTCCCCATTTCTTGTGCTATAACTGGGTTTTAGCCTTCATATGAAAGCTATAGATTAGCTTTCATATGAAGCTAGTAGGGCTGAGTACATTGAATAATTTTTCTTCCATTCTTGAGATACTTTGCTAAGAAGAATATGTTCCAGCTCCATCCATGTAAACATAAAAGAGGTAAAGTCTCCATCTTTCTTTAAGACTGCATAGTATTCCATGGTATATATGTACCACAGTTTATTAATCCATTCGTGGGTCAATGGGCACTAGAATATATCTTATTTATTCTTATATTGCTGGAGCCCAACATAGTACCAAATGTAGATACCAAATATTTAACTAAAATAGGTAAACAGTAGATGCCCAGTAAATGTTTGCAAATGAATAGGAAAACAACATAGGAAAAGAATCTAAGTTTGCTTTCTTTTGTAATCTTCTCTCCCTTTTAACAACACTCAGTGATATACTGACTAATAACTTCCTTTTCATAATCTTCATCTCTCACTGCAAACCTGTATTTTATTTGTGATTGTAACAAATGCTGGACTAGGCTTATTGAATATTCCACTAAATTTGCCCTATTCCTTTTATTTTCATCAAGGCATTAATAAAAACACAATAGAATGATTTTTTTTTTAGGAGCACCTTCTTTAGCTCTTTATTTACTGTGTGTTTGTAGCATATCAGAGAACACATCTATTCCATTATAATGAAGGTTCTAATATTTTTTATATGATAGCATTGGACACTTAGTGCCAGTCTACAAGATTTAGAAGAAAAGAAAGAAGATTTATTAGCATTTGAAATACTAAACCCTGAAGGAGCAGGTAAATATGAATTCATACTTAAGTATGATTATTTTAGACATCCAAGGTCATTGCTACCTCATCTTCTTAAGGTACATGTTTACTTCAAAGCTCACAAAGGGTGAAAAACGGTGTTCTGTTTTTTGGAGGGAGTTTTGTTTTATTTTGTTTTATTTTTACATATACATGTGTTTATTAGGTTTCCACTTTTTGCCTTCACAGAATTAAAAAGGCTTAAAATTTAATAATGACAGTGTTTAAGATAAGGACTAGAAACAAAAACCTCAAAAAGAATGAAAGAAGATAAATACATTCAGAAAAGAAATCAGATGATTACTGCATCAAAATATTAAGCAATATTAATAATAATAATGCGAGGAAAGTAACATTCACATTGTCAAATAAGAGTATGTCTATTATAGAATGCTTTAACTCTGAGGCTCAGTATGGAGTCATCAGAGTCTTATTCTTTTTTTCCAAAGTCTCAAAAAATAGACAATATTTATAAATAAAAGTAAAAGATAATTTCAAAAAACAGATCATGCCAAATCTTATGAACAATAGAAAAAGAAGAAATAATTCAAAGTCATTCTACTTAATCTGGATACACCTGATATTAAAGTTGGAGAAAATATATTGTTATAAAGGGAAATTACAAACATATTTCACTTATAAATGAGGATGCAATATCCTAAACAACATATTAACAAGTTGAATTAAAAATTAATGTTTAAGTAATGTACTTTGGTCAAAATTGAATCTGGTTTATATAAGAATTAGTCA
>CAUYRH010060132.1:0-21479 GCA_963574655.1 Perodicticus potto | reverse complement strand
GGGTCTCAACCTGTCACCCAGGGTAGAGTGTTCTGGCATCACAGCTCACAGCAACCTCAAACTCTTGGGCTTAAGCAATTCTCTTGCCTCAGCCTCCCAAGTAGCTAGGACTACACGTGCCCACCACAATGCCTGGCTATTTTTTTGTTGTAGTTGTCCTTGTTGTTTTAGTTGACCCGGGCTGGATTTGAACCTGCCAGGCTCAGTGCATGTTGCCAGTGCCCTACCCACTGAGCTACAAGTGCCGCCCAAGACTTTTTTTTTTGAGACAGAGCCTCAAGCTGTCACCCTGGATAGAGTGCTGTGGCATCACAGCTCACAGCAACCTTCAATTCCTGGGCTCAAGCGAGTCTCCCGCCTCTGCCTCCCAAGTAGCTGGGACTACAGGTGCCCGCCACAACGCCCAGCTATTTTTTGGTGGCAGCCGTCATTGTTGTTTGGCGGGCCCAGGCTGGATTCGAACCCACCAGCTCAGGTGTATGTGGCTGGCACCTTAGCCCGTTGAGCCAAGTCCAAGGCTGGTACCTTAGCCCGTTGGTGCTGAGCCAAGCCCAAGACTTTTTTATTTTAAAAGATACAGGGAAATGTAAAAACTAAAGCAGGGTTGGGCACAGTAGTTCATGCCTGCAATCCTAGCACTTTGGGAAGCTGAAGCGTGAGGAAGGCTTGAGGCCAAGAGTTCAAGACCAGCCTGTGCAAGATAGTGAGACCTTGTCTCTAAAAAAAGAAAAAACCTGAATAAAATAGATTGAACCAAAATTTCATCGCCCACAGGTGGTAGTATTTTTAAAATGCATACAGTTCACTATGTAATGCCAACAGTACAGAAAGGTAAATAAAGAAAAGGGAAAGCCCTCCCACTACTTTGTTCCCACAGTTCCTCTTCCCCAAAATAACCACAGTAAAGTTGCTTAAATTTCCTTCCAGAAAAGAAAATCATGCATTCAGCAGCACACGTATCTCTAAGCCTATATGCACATCTCCCCTGCTATTGTAGTTATTTGTACACACTGTACACATTGTTCTGTACCTTGCTGTCTTCCTTTTTTGGAATAGCTTGGCTCTCTCACCTGGTAGCACTGTACTAATCCACCTCATTCTTTTTTATGGCTACATTGTTTTCCCTAGCTTGGACCCATGATGTTTCATTGTCACCAGTCAGCTTTTGCTGTTGCAAATAACTGCAATGCAATGCTGCTTGGTTCTCCTGAGGGTCCAACTATCTCTGTACACCATTTTCCCACAGGGTTGTGCTTAGGGTCCTAGAAAATAACCTTTGGGTGGGGGATGGTAATGCTTGAACCCCTAGAGCTGCCCAGTGGCTTCATGTTATGAATGTGTGGCTTTGACTTCTTTGGGGAAGTTAGCACTCCTCTCCCTCCTGCTCCTGACAAGCTGGCATGGGTGCTGCCAGGCTGTCCATCTGGAGCATGGGCTATCCTGGGATGGAGTCTTTGTATCTTCCAGCTGGCTGAGGGCTTGCTGGGTCAGCAGATGGGCTCCCTGGAGCTCTTGGCTCAAGCTGGGCTTGCACGGCTTGGGTGGTGTTCATGGCTGCCCGGTGCTGCTCTGAGATTCACAAACAAACAGGAAGCTAGTCCACTTCCTCCTTGCTGGGGCTTGTGCCCCGTCCTTATCGGCCAGTTAGCCCAGAGAGGAAGGAGCAGCTGGGATTCAGAAGGGAACTTCTTAGTAAAGATGATGGGGAATTGTGGTCCCACTGCCAGGGTAGACTCCCCAACTCTGTGCACCTATGTGACCATCAGAGGCAGCTTTCTTGATAAAGTTAGGCTTGAATTCTTCCCTTCCAGAAGACATTTTTTTTTTTTTTTTGAGATAGAGTCTCTCTCTGTCACCCTGGGTAGAGTGCCCTGGTGTCATAGATCCTCTTGCCTTAGGCTCCCAAGTAGCTGGGACTACAGGCACCTGCCACAATGCCCAGTCAGTTTTTCTATTTTTAGTACAGACAGGGTCTCACTCTTACTCAGGCTGGTCTAGAACTCCTGAGTTCAAGCAATCCACCCGCCTTGGCCTTCCAGAGTGCTAGGATTACAGGTGTGAGCCACTGTGCCTGGCCAGGAAGACTTTTCTGATAAAAGCCTTCCCCTTGTCCCTTTGGTTCTGAGACGGCATTCATTTGAACTTGTAGGAAGCAGTTCTCTAGGTGTTTGTGGTGTTTTCTCCCTTAAGGCAGCACCAACATATTTTCTTCTATTTTTTCCCAGTGCCCGACTGAGCACTGCTCTCTGTCTTCCTGAGAATGCTCAATGGATGTCGTCTAAGTGACCAGTACGAAGGCGGTGCCGTGCTGGGTTGCAGACTCGGCTCATGATGAGGCAGGAAGGCCTTGCTACTTGGGACTGTTGGGCAGCTGAACAGGAGGGAGTGGTGAGGACAGTTACCGGGGTGTGAGGCAGAGGTGTGGCTGGGTGGAGGCTGGAGATGAGCGCCGCAGATACTCTGTGTAGTCCGCAAGTCCTCAACGCCACTGAACCACACAGAAAAATCGGTTTGCTAATTTGAAGAGTCACTCCATGCCTGATACAGGGGCTGCCCACTTTAAAGGAATTTGAATTTTTAAAGTACAGTCAAACATAAAAACAATGCTGAACGCATTTAATCCTTCGCAGTGTGACTCAAAGCTCACATTAGAACGCCTCAGTGCCTCTGGCGATCATTATGACTATCAATTACTTTAGAGAACATTAGACGTGGGCCTGGCAGCCTGCAGTGAGTCACTGTCAGTTGCTTAAAAAAAACAAAACAAAAACTCTGATATCTACCTGTTTAGCAGCCACTGTTTTCTCTTTAAAGAAAGCTGGTACAGAAACCAAATTAAACAACACACATGACTGCAAAACCCTAAATGCCCAGTTATCTCCACTTTGGAATTGTTTAGGCTTCAAATAAAAGTTTCTCTCCAAAGCACTTGGGGATCAGAGAAGGGCAGGTGAGGATGGAGAAGGGAATGATGAGTGAGTCAGGCTGGGGGCTGAGGGAGGAGGACAAACGGAGGCAGAGACCTTCAGGGATGTGAGCTCAGAAGTTGGTGCAGACGGTAAAACAGCAGCTCTGGAAGTCCCCAATTCCTCCAAAGGGCATTCATACTTATAACGTGGATCTCGAGGGCGGCGGCGCCTATGGCTCAGTGGGTATAGCGCCGGCCCCATATACCGAGGGGGGCTGGTTCAAACCCAGCCCGGCCAAACTGCAACAAAAAAATAGCCAGGCATTGTGGCGGGTGCCTATAGTCCCAGCTACTCGGGAGGCTGAGGCAAGAGAATGGCCTAAGCCCAGGAGTTGGAGGTTGCTGTGAGCTGTGACGCCACGGCACTCTACCGAGGGTGATAAAGTGAGACTGTCTCTACAAAAAAAAAAGAAATGTGGATCTCAAGAGTGGACCAAGGGATGACCTGGTGGTCGATCCAGGGGACGTGTGAAGTTCAAGATGTTCCTTGATCTTTACCTAGCTCCATACGTAGTCTTCACAGCATCAGTTAGGTGAATTCAGCTCCTTCTATACCCTGTGCAGTTTCTAGAGCTTCTACCCAGGGCCAGTTAGGGTGTTTCCTCTGGAGGCAGAGGGGGAAGCTCCACAGAGATGGATCAAGTAAGGGCAAAGGCTGGAGGCCCAGCAGTGTAGCTTCTGAGGCTGGACAGACACTCTTAGCCCTCCCAGCACACCAGGACCCCCAGCCCAGTCCCAATCAGACATTAAGAAATGAGTGGAAACCTCAGGTTAAAAATACTCAATCTTGTCGTAAAGAGAAATAAGAACAGGAAGGAAGTGTGGGGAGGTAAGGCAGAATAGAGAAAAGCCCCAGACAAGGAGCAGGAGACATTATGAATGGCCGGAAGCTGAGCAGGTAGAGCAGGTGGGGGCACGCTTCAGGTGCCTGAGGGATTTCTAGGCAGGGGATGGAGGCGTGGTGGGCTTGGCCTTCTTGAGCATGGATCAGGCTGGTCCTCCCAGAGAAATGATTTTGGCCCACTGAGACCAAGAGACAGATCCCTACAAAGAGTCTTGGGTCAGGATATGAGTAGAGAAGCACAGGGCCTTCTCCAAAAGCAGTGGGGCCTGGGGGACCTGACTCTCTGGGAAGGAAGAGCCACCTGAACCACCAGAATTTCAGCACTGCGCAGGGTGGAACGAGTGAATGTTCAGCTGGCCTCGGGAACAGCAGCCACTCTTGCCCAGGGAAACGAAAACGAGAAGGCTCAGGCAGCATAGCATTGACTCTACAGCACAAAGGTTAAGGTCAGGGCTCTGGATCTAGAATGCCTGCGTCTGACTCCTGAAGCTGCCATTTACTAGCTGCATGACCTTGGACTAACATGCAACTTTTCTGTGCTACAGTTTCAACTATAAAATGGGGGTGACAACAGGTGCCGTCAGCATTGTAGCTGCTAGAACAGTATCTGGTTCCTGGGGTAAGTGCTTTTTAAGTGTTAGCTGGAGTAAAGGGGAGTGCCAGCAATGGATAGGAAAGATGTTCCTAACACCTCAAGTTAACCTGGCACCACACTGAGCCAGGAGGCAGCCGGGGAAAGGAGGGCGTGGAGATAAGTAAGACTTGGGCCCAAGTGCTCAGGAGCCAATATCCGGTGGAGGATACAAACAGCTAAGAAATGGCTTTCAGCATAATGCAGGGGATTCCTACAAGCGCTGGGGTGCAAAGAGGTGGAATAACTTTCTCTGCCTTCGGTATTAGAAGGGGCAAGGCCAGCTGGTCTTGGAGGTTAAGCAGGCAGAGCAGAAGGGACATGAAAAGACAGTCCAAGAAAGAGGAAACGTGCAACTACGTATACTAAGTGGCAGCTGCCAGATGGTTGGCTGGGACTTGAAAGGGAGGGTAGCTAGTGGTGGGGGTGGCATTTGAAAAGGTCAACAGTGACTGGCCCTGCAATAGGTCACCCCCAAGAGTTTGCACTTTATCCTGTGGGCTTGAGGCAAATGGAGAGACTAGGAAGGTGGGAAACCTGGATCAACTTTGTACATTTGTTGTTGTTGTTGTTGTAGAGACAGAGTCTCACTTTATCACCCTCAGTAGAGTGCCTTGGCGTCACACAGCTCACAGCAACCCCCAACTCCTGGGCTTAGGCGATTCTTTTGCCTCAGCCTCCCGAGTAGCTGGGAGTACAGGCGCCCGCCACAACACCCAGCTATTTTTCTGTTTTGCAGTTCGGCCGAGGCCGGATTTGAACCCGCCACCTTTGGTATATGGGGCCGGTGCCCTACTCGATGAGCCACAGGCGCTGCCCGCAGGAATCATTTTAACCCCCTTGTCCATTTTGTAAAGGTTAATTTAGTCCAGTTAGATAATATAATCTGTAATGTCATTCAGCCAGGCAGTGCAAAGTGTGATACTTGGTGCAATTTTCTGCCCATGAAGTAAAGAGCAAGGGATCGCTGTAGCCCCTCTGGTATACCTCCCACACATCCCACGGGAGGGCCCACATGCCACATACAGTCTACAACTTGGTGCCCATCCATATATTAGCATAATGGTAGAGCTCGCTCGAGTCAGCTGGAAGGGGTCTCCTGTGGGCCACCTCATTCCCATGTTCCTATGGCTGTATCCACCATTTCTGTCTTCTCCAATGCCCTTCTGGCTCCCGCAGCCACCTCAAGCTCATTTTTATTTTTATTTATTTATTTATTTATTTTGAGACAGTCTTGGTCTGTCACCAAGGCTAGAGTGCAGTGACATCATCATCATAACTTATTGGAACCTCAAACTCCTGGGCTCAAGTGACCCTCCTGCCTCTGCCTCCTGAGTAGCTGAGATTATAGGTGCCCACCACAACACTGGCTAATTTTTTTATTTTTAATTGAGATGGGCTCTCACTCTTGTTCAGGCTGGTCTCAAATTCCTGAGCTCAAGAGATCCTCCTATCTCACTCAGCTTCCCAGAGTGCTTGGATTTTATGTGTAACCACTGTGCCCAGCCAATTGTACATATTTTTGATTGGTTCTTTTTTTTTTTCTTCTTTTCATCTCAGTCTTAAAATTATTTCTTATAAGATTTTTTTTTCCCTGAGACAGAGTCTCACTCTGTCATCCTGCATACAGTGCTATGGTGTCATAGCTCACAGCAACCTCAAACTCTTGAGCTCAAGAGATCCTCTTTCCTCAGCTTCCTATAGCCCTCCTATAGCTGGGACTATAGGTAGCCCCCACAAAGTCCACTAGTTTTTCTATTTTTAGTAGAGATGGGTTCTAACTCTTGCTCAGTCTGGTCTTTAACTCCTGAGCTCAAGCAATCCACCTGCCTCGGCCTCCCAGAGTGCTAGGATTACACGTGTGAGCCCTGAGCCTGGCCAGTTGAACATATTTTTGGGACACATATGCTATTTTGACACAAGCATATAATGTGTAATAATCAAATCTCTGTAATTGGGATATCCATCATCTCAAACAATTATTTCTTTGTGTTGGGAACATTCCAAATTTTCTATTCTAGCTTTTTTTTGAGACAGAGTCTTAGTATGTTACCCTTGGTAGAGTGCCATGGCGTCACAGCTCACAGCAACCTCAAACTCTTGGCTTAAGCAATTCCTTGCCTCAGCCTCTCAAGTAGCTGGGACTACAGGTGCTTGCCACAACACCTGGCTATTTTTATTATTGTTGTTGTTGTTGTTGTTTTTGTGATTATTGTTTAGCAGGCCCAGGCTGGGTTCGAACCCACCAGCCTCGGTGCATGTGGCTGGCGCCCTAACCACTGAACTACAGGTGCCAAGCTTCTTCTAGCTATTTTGAAATATGCAATAAATTATTATTTTTTTTTTTTTGAGACAGAGCCTCAAGGTGTCACCCTGGATAGAGTGCTGTGGCATCACAGCTCACAGCATCCTCCAATTCCTGGGCTCAAGTGAGTCTCTTACCTCCGCCTCCCAAGTAGCTGGGACTGCAGGCACCCACCACAATGCCCGGCCATTTTTTTTCTTTTTTTGTAGAGACAGAGTCTCACTTTATCACCCTTGGTAGAGTGCTGTGGCATCACTCAGCTCACAGCAACCTCCAACTCCTGGGCTTAGGTGGTTCTCTTGCCTCAGCCTCCCGAGTAGCTGGGACTCCAGGGGCCCGCCACAACGCCCGGCTATTTTTTGGTTGCAGTTTGGCAGGGGCGGGGTTTGAACCTGCCATCTTCGGTATATGGGGCTGGTGCCCTACTCGATGAGCCACAGGTGCTGCCCTGCCCAGCCATTTTTTGTTGCAGCCATCATTGTTGTTTGGCAGGCCCGGGCTGGATTCGAACCCACCAGCTCAGGTGTACATGGCTGGCACCTTAGCCCGCTGAGCCACAGGCGCCAAGCCCAATAAATTATTATTAACTATAGTCCTACTGTGCTATTCAACACTAGAAATTATTATTATTATTATTATTATTATTATTATTATTATTATTAGACAGAGTTTTGCTTTGTCACTCTCAGTAGAGTGCTGTGGTGCATGGCATCATAACTCACAGCAACCTCAAACTCTTGGGTTCAAGCAATTCTCTTGCCTCAGCCTCTCAAGTAGCTGAGACTACAGGTGCCCGCCACAACACTTAGCTCTTTTTTAGAGATGGGGTCTCGCACTTGCTCAGGCTGTTCTTGAACCTGTGAACTCAGGCATTCCACCCATCTCGGCCTCCCAGAGTGCTAGAATTATAAACCTGAGCTACCGTACCCAGCCCTACACTAGAAATTATTCTGTCTTCGAAAGTTTTTTTTTTTTTTTTTTTTTTGTAGGCTTGGCATGGTTGCTCACAAATTTAATCATATCACACTGGGAGGCTGAGGTGGATGAATAGCTTGAGCTCACAAGTTCAAGACCAGCCTGAGCAAAAGCAAGACCTCTTCTCTACTAAAAATAGAAAAACTGAGGCAAGAAGATCACTTGAGTCCGAGTTGGAGGTTGCTGTGAGGTGTGACACCACGGCACTCTACCCAGGGTGACAGCTTGAGACTCTGTCTCAAAAAAAAAAGTTTCTTTTTGTAATTTGTAGTTAAAGAGGCAACTATTTGAAATGTAGACTTCCACATCTACCATTGTTATTAATAAAAGCAAACCTCAGCCCAAATATATATTGTGTCTTAAGAGACTAATGATAGTAAGTCATGTATATAATTTATAAATAATTGAACAGATACCAACTAAGGGTGTATGCTCAAATTTTATTACTGAGGAGATCTAACACCTCAGTTTGGGGGTTGTCAATCTCACGTAGAATCTGATTTGGGCAAACATTCTGAAGTCATGGGTTTCGGGTCCCGGGGAATGAATTGGTTTCCTGCTTTATCAGTTCTCCACATCTGAAATCCCATGTATTATGCTTACCTCTAAGAACAAAGAATGCTTGTATTCTAGAGTGTGGCCGCAATGGCTCACTTGTCTTTCATCGTCTGGGTCCTTCTCTTCCTTCTGGAGATGGGGAAAAGATTAACCAAGCTCCCTGGAGAAAAGCCTTAAGTAAATACAAGGTGTTGCCAAAGTTATTGTTACTATTATTGACAACAGTAATAGGTAGCAACATTGTATGATTCTCCAAGGAGTTCAAATTAGGACCCAGGCAAGGGTTTTCTAATTTCCTGACACTATGAATCCAGGGATCCTTCTGACCTGTGTCCTATAGGGCATGGAGGTGTCTAGGGCTTACATAAACTGAAGCCCTGGAAAGGTGGGACTGTCATTCTTTTTCTTTTTTTTTTTTTTGTAGAGACAGAGTCTCACTCTATGGCCCATGGTAGAGTGCCGTGGTGTCACACAGCTCACTGCCACCTCCAGCTCTCGGGCTTAGGTGATTCTCTTGCCTCAGCCTCCCGAGTAGCTAGGACTACAGGCACCCACCACAATGCCCAGCTATTTTTCTGTTTTGCAGTTCAGCCAGGGCCGGGTTTGAACCCATGACTTCAGAATATGGAGGCTGGCTCCCTACTCGCTGAGCCACAGGTGCCGCCCGGGACTGTCATTCTTTAAGGAGGGAAGAGCCCAATTCCTACTAGACAGAGTCAAAAGTCTAAGTGAATCAGCGATGGATTGAAGAAAGCATTTCTGTCCAAGAGCCGAGGCCAGGAAGCTGATGCCTTTGCTGAGACTTAGGTACTTGCATCCCACCTGCAGGGGAAGCTGAGTGAGAGGTTTCCCTAGCCTTTGCACTCTTGTCCTCACACTCAAACCAAGAACACACACCCATAAAATTTTATATTAAAATAATTATTTTTATTTTTTTGAAGCACATTTGTGGGAGGTTAATAGAGTGGGGATGAATATTCTCTGCAATTTTTGTCTAACACTCATTTACTGGGCACATGCCCTGTGTGCAAAGTGCTATACTTAGGCACCATATACACGCAAAAGTGAATGAGACATCAGCATACTGATGACCCGAAGGCCAGTTAAGATGAGTACACAACCACAGCACGAGGTGAGCACAGGGGCTTGAAGGGACTGGATAAAGAGGAACCAGGATTCCAAGGTGGGATGAGGGTTAGGTGTAGTCATAGAGAAGACGACTCTGGCCGGGGCCTTGAAGGCCAGGAGGGTCTCACCAAGTGAAGACGGAGGGAATGACATTCCCAAAGAAGGAACAAAACTCCCAAATGGGAAAATATGGGATATGTATGACCCACAGGGAGCCATTACTTCCGGTAGGCACACAGAGGGTAAAGGAGAAGGGGGGAGGGGTGGAAAGTTATTAGAACCAGATTTTAAACAGCCACATGCTGATCTACAAGGTTAAGTTTATCTTCACCGAGTGAGGGGCCTTGAAAATTTTGGGGCAGGTGAGGCAGTGAATCCAAAGTTAAAAATAACACAAAACATGTGCAGAGTCCTATAGTGAGTGAGTTTGTGGTCCAGCCCAGACTTGAACCCAGCCTTAAACCCCAGACTTAGAGTGACACAAGCAAAGTGCCTGGCCCCTCACACTGACCAGAGACAGATGGGAAAGAGCTCCAGGCCAGGGCGGGCAGACTGCTTCTCCCAGGAAGCCTGGAGGCCAAGTTTCCAATGAGTTAGGCATCCTACCCTGCTCTGGCTTGGATCTTGTTAAGCTGAATCTTCCCATGGAAGCTGGGTGGTGGACAAGCTGGTGGCTAGACTGCAATTCTTGGGAACCCAAATGGGTTGGGCTGGGAATGGCACGGTGTTGGATCACTGCAATAAAATGAAGGGAGAGGAGCCTGTGCTGTGTCCTGGGGTGTGAGGCACAGGGCGTGGGGCCTTGCATTCCTGGATGGTTGAGACGCTGCAGCTGATGACTGTCATTATTATTCCTGCTTTGGTTTCTCTGAGCTTTCATCCTGCAGGACCCTGCTTTGCTGGGCCACTGTCACCAGCTAGCAAAGGGAGGGGTGGGCAGCTCCTGTCTACAAGGGAACACATGACAGGAGTGTGGGCTTTCCCCCCAGTGCTGAGCTCCTTCCTAACCAAATTTCTCAAGGGAAACTGAGGCACAGAGGTAGGGAATGATTTAGCTGAGTCCTGTAGCAGAAAACCACTCCCTGCCCTGCACCCAACCATCCCCTTCTCACTAGGCCACACTTTTGTTTCCTCCTTCCAGTTGGCTTGGAGGGGAGCCAGGGAAGGTGTGGGTTCTAGAAGAGAGAACTGGGCTGGGGCCAGGACAGCAGAGCTAGTACCCTCCGTGCCAGGTGCTGCGGGCATCATGAGGTCAGGCTCCTGGTTTCGCGTCTCTCTGGAAGGTTCTGCCTATGGGTGGATCTTCCCCAAGCTCCCGAGGGAGGGCAACGCTGCAGACGTGCAAAATGCCTCCCTCCCTCCCATCAGAGGCCAGATTCAGCATCCTGGGATGGAAAGAGCCTGGTTCTCATAAGGATGGGCCTGGGCCAGGCCCAGGAGCAGAGGGCCAGGCAATGGCTCGGAGACAGGGCAAGGTGTGTATGTGTATGCTGTGTGCACGTTCCCTTCCAGTGACATGCCCCTGCCTGCTGAGAAGGAATGAAAGGGAGAAAGACTAGAAGGTAACGTGAACAGCAGTCTGAGGACTGGTGAGGGGCTGAGTGGAATCCGGCAGAACGCATGGACCTTGCCAGACAGACAGTGGGACCCAAAGGAGGAGGAAGTCATGCTGCACCTGTCCCCTTTCTCATGCCTGCTGTCCACGTAGAGAGCAGCAATATTTGGGAACATCTGGCTTCAAGGAGAGGTGGGACAACATAGACAGGTAGTCTGAGAAAGCTGGAGGAAAAACGATAATAGCGGGGCTTCGGTGGCCTCCCAAAATTCTCACAACACCTGTGCCTGACAGAGCTGGCCAACCAGTCCAGCATTCCTGTATCAATCTTTTATTAGGCACCTACTATGTGCAAGGCACTCTGTTGGCAGCTGTAGGTGCAAAAAATAAGACAAACTGGCCAGGTGCAGTGGCTGACGCATGTAATCCTAGCATTCTGGGAGGCCGAGGTGAGTGGATTGCCCCCTCAGAGTTCACAAGTTTGAGACCAGCCTAAGGAAGAGTGAGACCCCGTCTCTACTAAAAATAGAAAAAAACAGAGGCAAGAGGATCACTTGAGCTCAAGAGTTAGAGGCTGCTGTGAGCTATAACGCCACAGCACTCTACCCAGGGCGACAACTTGAGACTCTGTCTCAAAAAAAAAAACAAGGCAAGTCCTCTGTCCTCAGGAGGCTCTCTCTGGAGAAAGATAAATTCCTTTTTGGTTTCAGCCCTCAGCCATAAAACCCGCCTCTTGAATATGCACTGTGACTTCAGCCGCTCTAAGACTCAGTGATCTTCTCTGGTCTGTCCAGACCAAATACACCTTTCAGCCTATAAAGCCTCCACCCACTTGTCTTTTCCCATAGGTGACCTAAAGAACCTGCAGTGGCTTCCTGATGTTTATCAGATACAATAGGAACTTTTGGGAATATTTTCCAGGGCTCTCCCACGCATTTTTAGCTCTTATTATTACTAAATAGGGCCCCTTCCACTCTCCCAGTATGCAAGCGTTTGTAATGTTTAACTCTCTACATCTCAATGAGGGCAAAGCCTTTTTAAGGGAATCATTTTAAGGTTTAGAGCTGACTTACTTAACATTTACTGAATAACTGCTACATATGAGGCACTGTGAGAGGTACTAAGAAAGGTTTTTTTCTTTGTTTGTTTTGTTTTTTGAGACAGAGTCTCAAGCTGTTGCCCTGGGTAGAGTGCTGTGACATCACAGCTCACAGCAACCTCAAACTCTTGGGCTTATGTGATTCTCTTGCCTCAGCCTCCCGAGTAGCTGGGACTACAGGTGTCTGCCACAACGC
Source organism: Perodicticus potto (assembly GCA_963574655.1). Lineage (NCBI taxonomy): Eukaryota > Metazoa > Chordata > Mammalia > Primates > Lorisidae > Perodicticus > Perodicticus potto. The sequence continues at coordinate 9,220 of CAUYRH010060132.1, read as the reverse complement.
CCGGCTATTTTTTGGTTGTAGTTGTCATGCAGGCCCGGGCTGGATTCAAACCCGCCAGCTCCCAGGTATGTGGCTGGTGCCCTAGCTGCTAAGCTACAGGCGCCGAGCCACTAAGACAGACATGAGCCTCTTGCCCTAAGGGAGTCCATGACCTGCCAGGGATGACAGACACTACTGATGAAAACAGAATGTGGTGAGCGGTCAGATAGGACAAGAATCATGGGGTCCCTAAAAGTCCCCACTGTGACCCCACAGGTCTCTTACTTCCTGCCTGGGTTCTTCACAGAGCAGAGTGAGCCTTGCAGGGGAGGAAGGGACAATGTTCCAACAGGAGGTCCACATGGCCAGAACTAAGACACTGGCTCTCACTCTCTTCTCCTACCATGAGCGAGGTCTCTCTCTTCCCAAATCCAGTGTCCTTTGGAAGTGACACAGACAGCAGGGACAGAATTAAGAGTCTAAGAATTCCATGTAAGAACAAGCCCTATGGACAAGGAAACTGTGTAGGACTGTAAAAGGTACTTCACAATTTATCACTGTGTTAGGAAATAACAGCTTCCACCACCACTCCAGTAAGTAGCCACCTTGCTGGGTGTGAGATCCACTCTCCTCTATTGTGACTAAATTGCCCGTGACAGGTGATGCGCCCATGCTTTTGAAACTTGTCCATGAAGGAAGGCTCTAATTTCTCATGCAGTTGTTTGATGTTGAATCGGTGCTTAATGACTATAATTGGCAGAAAAGTCTTTCAACTACTTACCAAAATAGGTACGAATTCTACCCTCTTGCTTCTGCAGAATGGAATAATAAGGAAAAGTTATAAATTTTCTCTACTCCAAATGCTTCATAAAAACCTTTGGATCTGATGACCCTTGTTCTCTCTAAGGATCAACATCCCACCGCATGCAATGATGCAGGCTTGTAGTCCCAGCCCCTCGGGAGGCTGAGACAGGAGGATCACTTGAGTCCAGGAGTTCTGGGTTGTAGTGCATGATGCCGACTGGGTGTCCACACTAAGTTCAGCATCAATATAGTGACCTCCTGGGAGCTGGGGGCCACCAGATTGCTTAAGGAGGGGTGAACCAGCCCAGGTCAGAAACAGAACAGGTTAAAACTCCCATGCTGGGGCAGCACCTGTGGCTCAGCGAGTAGGGCGCCGGCCCCATATACCAAAGGTGGCAGGTTCAATCCCGGCCTCGGCCAAACAGAAAAATAGCCGGGCGTTGTGGCGGGTGCCTGTAGTCCCAGCTACTGGGGAGGCTGAGGCAAGAGAATCGCCTAAGCCCAGGAGTTGGAGGTTGCTGTGAGCTGTGTAACACCACAGCACTTTACTGAGGGTGATAAAGTGAGACTCTGTCTCTACAAAAAAAAAAAAAAAAAAATCTCAGGCGGTGCCTGGGGCTCATCAAGTAGGGTGCCGGCCCCATATACCGAGGGTGGTGGGTTCAAGCCCAGCCCCAGTCAAACTGCAAAACAAAAAAAATAGCCCGGCGTTGTGGTAGTCCCACTACTCGGGAGGCTGAGGCAGAAGAATCGCCTAAGCCCAGGAGTTGGAGGTTGCTGTGAGCTGTGTGACACCATGTCACTCTACTGAGGGCAATAAAGTGAGACTCTGTCTCTACAAAAAAAAAAAAAAGAAAGAAAAATAAGTGTCAACATCCCATATGGATTTTTTTTTTTTTTTTGAGACCGAGTCTCGTTTTGTTGTCCTCAGTAGAGTGCCATAGCATCACAGCTCACAGCAACCTCAAACTCTTGGGCTTAAGCGATTCTCTTGCCTCAGCCTCTCAAGTGGCTGGGACTATAGGCACCCGCCACAACGCCTGGCTATTTTGTTGTTGTTGTCGTCGTCATTGTTGTTTAGCAGGCCTGTGAATCCACCAGCCCCGGCACATGTGGCCGGTGCCCTAACCACTGAGCTACGGGCGCCGAGCCACCATCTGGACATTTTCTGATGATGTGGTAGTCAGGGGAAGAAAGAAAACAAAGGGCCTGGACATGCTTGAACACAGCCTCCCTGTGCTTTCCCAGGGCCCTCTCCTGAGTGGGATCTTCTCCCTACTTGGTGCCTCTGTCACCAAGGCACGTTGGGCTGGGGGTAATACTTCTAGTTGTGGAACTGGGGTGGATCCCAAGAATCCACCTGCTGGAGCAGAGGGGAGATGTGCCTATGAAGCACAGCTGTAAAGTGTTCCTTTATAGGTGGCCTGCTAAAAGTGAAAGTGACTTGAGCTCTAAAGTTAGAAAGGTAGTAGAGACAACTTCCAAAGGCTGCTGCCCTCCTAAATCCAAGAGCCAAACCACTACATGAGAAAAGGGTCCTCCCTTCCCTTCTCTTTCTTCCTTCCCTCTCTTCGTTCCTTTTTTCCTTCTTGCTTTCTTCTAGAACTAAAACACTGAGTCCCCATAGAAAGATGCCTTTGTTCTTGCCATAGCCCACAGCCTGGAATATCCTTCCCTTTCCTCTTCTGGCTTCATCCTTCCAGCTAAAGTCCAATGTCCTGTATGTGGACTGCTTCACCCAATCAAGCTCTGACTGAACTGTCCTCTCTCCGAATTAGCATTTACTTATTCCATTAAACTATGTGGCTTCACATGATTACACAAGGTCTCAGGGTCTCTAGCTGTATGACATACATGTATCTTGGCCTCCCGGCCAGGTTGTAAACATCTAGAGGGCAGAGAGCATCCCTTGTGTTTAGGAGTCCCTCAGAACACTGAGCACAGGGCTGAGGACGTTAGTAGGTCTTTACTGAAACCTTCATTTGCCTTTTGCTTCTCATTAAACATCAGAGAATTCATCGTGGAGAAAACTTCCATAGGTGTAATAAATGTGCATAAAAGCCCTTATTTGGGTGGAGTAACCATCTTCTACCTCATCAGAGAATTCCCACTGGAAAGGGAGGTGTCACAGCTCACAGCAACCTTCAACTCTTGGGCTTAAGCAATTCTCTTGCCTCAGCCTCCCCAGTAGCTGGGACTACGGGTGCCTGCCACAATGCCGGGCTATTTTTTTTTGTTGCAGTTTGGCCGGGGCCAGGGTTGAACCCGCCACCCTCGGTATATGGGGCCAGCGCCCTCCCACTGAGCCACAGGTGCCGCCCTTTAAGCACTTACTTCTATGTTCCTATCTCTCACTAGAGAAGGGAAGGAATGATTCACCTAATACCTGTTATTAATGGAGAATTGGAGCTAGAGGGGCTGCACCCCTGGTCCAGAGCACACTGGCAGTCAGGACAAGACCTTTAATTCCTGGAAAACTTTATTTGAGATGCTTGGGACCATGCTAGGTGCTAAGGGAGACCAAAGGCAGAGGGAGGTCCCACGCCCTCAAGTAGTTTATGGTTCCGTGAGAGAACAGACAGGTCCTTAATACTTTAACAGGGGTGGATACAAAACACAACAGAGGGGCAGCGCCTGTAGCTCAATGAGTAGGGTGCCAGTCACATACACCCAGGGTTCGAACCTGTCCTAGGCCAGCTAAACAACAATGACAACTGCAACAACAGCAACAACAACAAAAATAGCCAGGCGTTGTGGCAGGCACCTGTAGTCCCAGCTACTTGGGAGGCTGAGGCAAGAGAATCGCTTAAGCCCAAGAGTTTGAGGTTGCTGTGAGCTGTGACACTACAGCACTCTACCCAGGGTGACAGTTTGAGACTCTGTCTCAAAAAAAAAAAAAAAAACCAGAAAACAAACAACAACAACAAAAAAACACAACAGAGGTACGGGCAAAGGAGGCCTGAGTCACTTTGGGGCTGGAGTGTCCAACCTTTAATCTTCCCTGCTGCACACTGAAAGATTTGTCTTGGGCCAACAGGTTGAACACCACTGCATGGAAATATGAAAGGCTTCAAAAAGGAGGTCCTATGTGAATTGAGATGTAAAGGATGAGGATGAGGGGTTTGCCAAATAAACAAGCAAGGAGAGGGTGTTCCCGGAGAAAAAATGGCACAGGCAAAGGGGCTCCTGAGGATGCTGGAGAAGTTCATTATGTAAAGCACAGGGAGAATGAGGCTGGGAGGCTGGGAGGCAGGTTCGTGAGGGCCAGACAACATGAGGCCCTGAATACTTTGCAAAGCAGTTCAGGCTTCAGAATGGGAGATAATATCATTTCCTACAGCTACTATAACAAATTATCACAAATTGAGTGGCAAAAAACAACACACATATATATCTTACAGATTGGGCTAAAATCAAGGTATCTGCAGGGCTATGGTCTTTCTGGAAGTTCTGTGCCTATCCCAGCTTCTAGGGCCTCCCTGCAATCCTTGGCTCCCGTCCTTCTCCTGTCTTCAAAGCGAGCAATCACATCACGCCAACTTCTCCTTCCATAGTCACACCTCCTCTGACCCTAATGCTCCTGCCTCCGTCATCTAAGGACCCTTGTGATTACATTGGGCCCATCAGATAATCCCAGATAATCTCTGCACCTCAAAATGTCAACCTAATCGGGTGGCACCTGTGGCTCCGAGGAGTAGGGCAACGGCCCCATAGCTGGAGGTGGCGGGTTCAAACCCCAGCCCCAACCAAAAAACTGCAAAAAAAAAGAAAGAAAAAAATGTTAATCTAATCACACCGGCAAAGTCCCTTTTGTCATGTAAAGTAGTATAGTCATATCTTCTGGAGATCAGGATACGGACATCTTTGGGGATCATTGTTTTGCTCACCACAAGAGCCATTGAAGAATTCTGAGCAGGAACTGTATTGGGGTGTCAGGTGTTAAAGCACTGTCGTTAAAAGAGCAACTTTAGGAATCTGACTACCTGGATTCAATCCTGCCTCTGCCACTGAAGAGCTATGTGACCTTCCTATCATTTCCTACTGAATGTCTCTGTGCCTTGGTTTCCCCATCTGTAAAACAGAGATATCTCCCTTAAAGGGTAGTTGAAAGAATTTTATGGGATAAAAAGTGTTTATGAAACACTTTTGACAGAAGAAAGCACTCAATAAATTAGAAACATCTTGGTGTTCAGTAAGTGCTAAGAATAGTGCCCTGGTCAGGACAAAGATGTTTGTAGTTAATGCCGCGTTTTAACAGAACTTAGCTTCCCAGGGGGGCCGTCAACTAGGGAAGGAGGTATCCAGGCATCAGAGGATTCTCTGGCACACAGGAAACATGCAAGCCCTCTGAAAGACACCACAATGCTCAGTGCAACCCTCACCTGCTTCCTCTCTGTTGGCGGAGAGAAAGGAGGGATAGAAGCTGGCCCCATTTTATGGTAAGATTCTGTCGGGCGGTGGATGATATTAAGAGTAGATGATATTTTGCTTTAAGTTTTCTTTCCTGAAATCTCTGAGACAACCGTTTAATTTGAAAGACTTGGCAACACCTTACACCAACATGATGGTGAGTATGTTTGTTAGAGTCACTGGGCACCTGCTTCTGGGTCCTATGCTTCCCTAAAGTGCCTTCAGACTTCTTTGCCCTCATTTCCTAGTACCAATAAACAAAGTATCTCTCTCCCTACTGACTTTTTCTCTGGGGAACTCTCAAGGTGTGGATATGGATCTCCTAGCAGTTTACCGGCAAGTAAAGTTGCCAGATAAAATACAGGACACCTTGTTAAATTTGAATTTCAGAAAAGCAATGAATGATTTTAGTTCAGATTGAGTAGCCCTTATCCAAAATAATGGGAACAAGAAGTGTTTTGGATTTTGGATATTTGGAGCAGGGATACTCAACTTGTATAAATCCCAAATCTTACTATCCTTTGTAAACCAGATTATTTGATTAACAAGAACATTGCCATCCCTCAAATTAACACTTTACTGTGTGTTCTCTGAGGTATGTTCTCTGATGCAATCTACAAAGTAGAATTTGTTTGTTTGTTTTGAGACAGAGTCTCATTCAGTTGCACTGGAGTTGATTGAATGCCATGGAGTCATAGCTCACATCAACCTCAATCTCTTGACCTCAAGCAATACTCTTATCTCAGCCTCTGGAGTGGATGAAAGTACAGGCATACACCTCAGTGCTTGGCTAGTTTTTCTGTTTTTGGTAGAGATGGGGGTCTCGCTTTGCTCAGGCTGGTCTTGAACTCCTGAGCTCAGGCAATCCACCCACCTTGGCCTCCCAGACTGCTAGGATTATAGGCGTGAGCCACTGCACGTGGCCCCTGTTTGTTTTTTGAGATAGGCTCTCACTCTGTCATCTGGGCTAGAGTAGCATGATCATAGCTCACTGCAATCTCAAACTCCCGGGCTCAAGCAATCCTCCTGCCTTAGCCTACAACTGGAACTAAAGGCACCTGCCACCACACCTGGGTAATTTTTCTATTTTTTTTTTTTTTTAATGTGGCTCAGCGAGTAGGGCGCCTGCCCAATATACCGAGGGTGGCGAGTTCAAACCCGGCCCTGGCCAAACTGCAACAAAAAAATAGCCGGGTGTTGTGGCAGGCGCCTGTAGTCCCAGCTACCTGGGAAGCTGAGGCAAGAGAATCGCCTAAGCGCAGGAGTTGGAGGTTGCTGTGAGCTGTGTGATGCCACGGCACTCTACCGAGGGCAATAAAGTAAGACTCTGTCTCTACAAAATAATAATAATAATAAAAAGAGATAGGGTCTTGCTCTTGCTCAGGCTGGTCTTGAACTCCTGACCATAAACAATTCTCCTACCTTGGCCTCCCAAGTGCTAGGATTAGTGGCTCTCAGGCATTAGCCACTGCACCAGCCTGTGTGCTTTGATATTTGACTGGAATAATAAAGATGACTCGTACTAACTATGGGGCACAAACATCAATACAAAGTTTGTCCTGGGATTAGATGCATATAATGTATAGTAATCACTGTTATGCCTGAATCTGCAAGGCTAGTCACTATTGGCCCCAGGGTTTGCTCAAGGCTTTTGCTCCCAGGCTCCATTCCATGTGATTTCCCCAATCTAGAAGAACCCTCTTCTTTTTGCCTCCCTCAAGTCCTCACTCTAAACTTCCCTCCTTGGCCTGCTGAGACAGATGCTTGAAGTCTTACCCCGTTTGGAGCCGAGGCTCAGCCAGTCAGGGCCTCACCATGCAGCATCCGGGCATTTGCAATATGCTATAGCATGTTGTTCAGCGTGGTGCTCTCAGGTGAGACTTGAATTTTCACATCAAATTTGTGCAGGCATCTTGTGGTGGTGACTTCTATTTCTGTACTCACTACATTTAAGCATCATTTTGTGACTCTAAATAAGGCAAAAGATGTTACAGTTTATGAAGCCCTAAAGGAGCTCAGGATTTTACCCCTGCGTAAATGAATGAACCCACCCTGCCAAAGACAGCAGGCCTAGGAGGCTGGCAGCAGAATGCCAGTTTGGTCCTCAAGTGCACAGGATTGCCTGTATCTTCTTGCATCAACCTTTACTTTTTTTTTTTTTTTTTTTAACTTTTTAGGAAAAGGTGGCCCTGAGGGGGCAGGGGAATTAATGACTTAATGCCTACAATCTCTAGGAAGAACTTGCTCCAGATAAGGTCTTATTTTCATTAACTGTTATTGTTGTTATTAAACAATAACTTTGTTAACTATCTCAGGTAAGGGGCCTAATTAATACCTCCTGTGAATGCCTAGGCCTCAGGCACCTTGTCACCGCCCCCATATCCGGGCTGCACCTCCTCAGAGTGCCCTCAGGGTCCACTCCACCCCCAGGTCCTCCCAGCCCTTACCTGCCTGACTCCAAACGCCATTGGTTCTCACTCCCACCAACTGCTCCCCTCCCCAATAATCTCACATACCTCCTTTTGACCTTCCCTCCCCTCTTCTGCAGTTACCTAATCGCCCCAAACAGTTCAGAACCAAGCCTTTTGGAGGTGATGAAAAGTGAAAAGCAGCCCCAAGCCCTGCCCTTTCCCCTAACAGCCACTCTTCCTGTACTGCTTCCCAGAGCTCGCACCCCAGCTCCCACGAAACTTCAGGAACTCTTACTCAGGTGGTGAGGCCGGTTGGGTGGGTTGTCTGGTTTAGGGTTACAGAGTTTGGCACTAACTACCATCCCCGTGCAGCTGCCTTCTTTAATTAATTAATTCCAATTTTTTAAAAAAACCATCTCAATTGGACCTCAGTGCATGCCTCTGGGGCATATGTCACATCAATTAGAGCCAACAATTAAGCGTGCTGCCTAAAAGAAGGTGTGAGTCTCTTTAAAGATTCAAACACCATTCAAGCCTAACTGCCTTAGATCAGACTCTTATATATTTTATTTTATTTTATTTTTATTATTATTATTTTTTTTTTTGAGACAAGAGTCTCACTATGTCGCCCTCAGTACAGTGCAGTGGCGTCACAGCTCACAGCAACCTCAAACTCTTGGGCTTAAGAGATCTCTTACCTCAGCCTCCCAAGTAGCTGGGACTATAGGCACCCGCCACAATGCCCAGCTGTTTTTGTTGTCATTGTTGTAGTTGTCATTGTTGTTTAGCAGGCCTGGGCCAGGTTCAAACCCGCCAGCCTTGATGTATGTGGCCGTCGCCCTGACCTCTAAACTATGGGCGCCAAGCCAGATTAGACTCTTGTAGACAGACCTGAGGCAGAACCCTCAAGGGAGGAATTGGACTACAACTATCCCCTTAGAGATAAAAGAACAGAGGATGTTCTCCCTACACTCAGCTGCCCAGATCTATCCAGGGTTCCCCTCTGCCTAGATATCCAGGAAACTAAGCTGTTACAGGTAGGGTGGTGGCCTCACTTCACTAGGATAGGACCAATCCCCCTTGAAATTCAAAAGTCCACCAATTAAAAAATCCATTCAAAAAGGTGGATTCATTCAATCCACCTCTTCATTGTCCTACCTAGCCATGCTGCATAGATAAGGATGTTTCTCAGGACCTCTTAATAAGAGTATATGAATTGAGCTAGTAGAGATAGTAGAGATGGTATTATGCGGGATTAACTGATGTTTCCATCACAGTGGTTTGAAATATGGAAATCACTAAAGATGTTGCTTGAGGGCAGAGATGATTTTTTTTTTTTCTTTTTTGAGACAGAGCCTCAAGCTGTCACCCTGGATAGAATGCTGTGGCATCACAGCTCACAGCAACCTCCAATTCCTGGGCTCAAGCGAGTCTCCTGCCTCCGCCACCCAAGTAGCTGGGACTACAGGCGCCCGCCACAACGCCTGGCCATTTTTTGCTTCCAGCTGTCATTGTTGCTTGGCGGGCCCGGGCTGGATTCGAACCTGCCAGCTCAGGTGTACGTGGCTGGCGCCTTAGCCTGTTGAGCTACAGGCGCCGAGCCCAGAGATGATTTT